>JAKDEW010000920.1:0-89358 GCA_021963965.1 Artemisiospiza belli
CCCCACTGAAGGCCAAAACAGAAAAGAAGGGCTACAAACAGGCTGGAGCGGAGACACCATCAAAGGAATTGTAATTGGAGGAGAAAAAAAGAAAATTTGGGAAATTTAGTGATTGTAAGAAAATGGCCCGGGATAATATCAGGTGCAGTGCGAAGGACCAAAAGATGCAAAAACTAAGCTCACAGATGTTGCAAAAGCAGGGGAAAAAGTCAAGGAGAAGACACAACTTAGGTGGCAAGATATGAGGACATGGCATGGACACTTCAGAAATCAACCAAAAAATGAAAAAAATCTTTCCCCAAGTCAAAGCCACCAAAAGGCATGGCATGCCATCAAGGGCAGGGAAATGCACCAATGATTCTTCGATTCGTCCCCATTGAAATCACAAGATTTCTTTTCCCTTCCCGAAAGGAAATGAAATTTCCTTTCGGGAAGGGAAAAGGAATCTTGTGAATCCCAAAAGAAAGGCTTGCAAACACTCTGGAAAGGAGATAAGTTCAAATGAAATGCAATTGAAAAAAGCAGAAAATCAGTAATTTTAATGTCTTCAAAAAATAGGCTGTGAGGAAATCAGCTGCATTGCAAAGGACCAAAAGATGCAAAAAATAGGCTCACAGATGTTGCAAAAGCAGGGGAAAAAGTCAAGGAGGAAGACACAACTTAGGGGGCAAGATATGAGGGACATGGCATGGACACTTCACAAAACAACGAAAAAAAAAAAATTTTCCAAGTCAAAGCCATCAAAATGCAGGCAGGCCATACACCAGCAAGTCCAGGCACATGCAGCAAAGCTTGCCAAAATTGATCCCCACTGAAGGCCCAAACAGAAAAGAAGGACCTACAAAACACACTGGAACGGAGACTCCATCAAAGGAATTCCAATTGGAGGAGAAAAAAAGGAAATTTGGGAAATCTAGTTACTCTAAGAAATGGCCCGGATTTTATGAGGTGCAGTGCGAAGGACCAAAAGATGCAAAAAATTAAGCTAAGAGATGTTGCAAAATCAGGGGAAATAGTCAAGGAGGAAGACACAACTTACGGGGCAAGATATGAGGGACATGGCATGAACAGTTAAACAAAAAAAAAAAAAAACAAGAAAAAATCTTTCCCAAGTCAAGCCATCAAAATGCAGGCAGGCCATACGCCAGCAAGTGCAGACACATGCAGCAAAGCTTGCCAAAATTGATCCCCACTGAAGGCCAAAACCGAAAAGAAGGACCTACAAAGGCGGGACTCCATGTGTGAGGGGCAGGGCTTCAGGCAGTGAGGGGCGGTGCTCTATGTGTGACGGAAGCGGCTCCATGTGTGTGGGGCAGGGCTCCAGCCAGTGATGGGCGGGGCTCCATGTGGGATGGGCAGGGCTCCATGAGTGAGGGAAGGGGTTCCATGCGTGAGGGGCGGGGTTTCCGGGCTGTGAGGGGTGGGGATCCAGTCAGTGAGGGGTGGGGCTCTAGGCAGTGATTGCCGAGGCTCCATGTGTTAGGGTTAGGGCTGCAGCCAGAGAGGGGCAGGGCTCCATGTGTGAGGGAAAAGGCTCCATGTGTGTGGGGCAGGGCTCCAGCCAGTGATGGGCGGGGCTCCATGTGGGATGGGCAGGGCTCCATGCAGTGAGGGATAGGGCTCCATATTTGAGGGGCGGGGCTTCAAATATGAAGGGCAAGGCCCCATGAGTGAAGGCCGGGCTTCCAGGCTTTCAGGGGTGGGGATCCAGTCAGTGAGGGGCGGGGCTCAGGGCAGTGATGGCCGGGGCTCTTTGTGTTAGTGGCAGGGCTCCAGCCAGAGAGGGCCAAGGCTCCATGTGTGAGGGAAAGGGCTCCATGTTTGTGGGGCAGGGCTCCAGCCAGTGATGGGCGGGGATCCATGAGGGATGGGCAGGGCTCCATGCAGTCAGGGGCAAGGCTCCATCTTTGAGGGGCGGGGCTCCAATTATGAAGGGCAAGGCCCCATGAGTGAGGCGCGGGGGTTCCAGGCTTTCAGGGGTGGGGATCCAGTCAGTGCGGGGCGGGGCACTAGGCAGTCATGGCTGGGGCTCCCTGTGTGAGGGGCAGGGCTTTCAGGCAGTGAGGGGCGGTGGATGGAGACAGCATCGGAAATATTGCATTAGGAAAAGTAAAAATGTAAATTTGGTAAATTTAGTGACTGTAAGAAAATGGCCCGGGATTATGTCAGGTGCAGTGCGAAGGACTAAATGATGCCAAAACAAAGCTCACAGATATTTCAAAAGCAGCGGAAAAAGTCAAGGAGGAAACACAACTTAGGGGCAAGATATGAGGGACATGGCATGAATATTTAAAACAAGAAAAAAGAAAAACAAGAAAAAAATCGTTCCCAAAGTCAAAGCCATCAAAATGCAGGCAGGCCATACGCCAGCAAGTGCAGGCACATGCAGCAAAGCTTGCCAAATCTGATCCCCACTGAAGGCCAAAACAGAAAAGAAGGGCCTACAAACAGGCTGGAGCGGAGACACCATCAAAGGAATTGTAATTGGAGGAGAAAAAAAGAAAATTTGGGAAATTTAGTGATTGTAAGAAAATGGCCCGGGATAATATCAGGTGCAGTGCGAAGGACCAAAAGATGCAAAAACTAAGCTCACAGATGTTGCAAAAGCAGGGGGAAAAAGTCAAGGAGGAAGACACAACTTAGGTGGCAAGATATGAGGACATGGCATGGACACTTCAGAAATCAACCAAAAAATGAAAAAAATCTTTCCCCAAGTCAAAGCCACCAAAAGGCATGGCATGCCATCAAGGGCAGGGAAATGCACCAATGATTCTTCGATTCGTCCCCATTGAAATCACAAGATTTCTTTTCCCTTCCCGAAAGGAAATGAAATTTCCTTTCGGGAAGGGAAAAGGAATCTTGTGAATCCCAAAAGAAAGGCTTGCAAACACTCTGGAAAGGAGATAAGTTCAAATGAAATGCAATTGAAAAAAGCAGAAAATCAGTAATTTTAATGTCTTCAAAAAATAGGCTGTGGGGAAATCAGCTGCATTGCAAAGGACCAAAAGATGCAAAAAATAGGCTCACAGATGTTGCAAAAGCAGGGGAAAAAGTCAAGGAGGAAGACACAACTTAGGGGGCAAGATATGAGGGACATGGCATGGACACTTCACAAAACAACGAAAAAAAAAAAATTTTCCAAAGTCAAAGCCATCAAAATGCAGGCAGGCCATACACCAGCAAGTCCAGGCACATGCAGCAAAGCTTGCCAAAATTCATCCCCACTGAAGGCCCAAACAGAAAAGAAGGACCTACAAACACACTGGAACGGAGACTCCATCAAAGGAATTCCAATTGGAGGAGAAAAAAAGGAAATTTGGGAAATCTAGTTACTCTAAGAAAATGGCCCGGGATTTTATGTGGTGCAGTGCGAAGGACCAAAAGATGCAAAAATTAAGCTAAGAGATGTTGCAAAATCAGGGGAAATAGTCAAGGAGGAAGACACAACTTACGGGGCAAGATATGAGGGACATGGCATGAACAGTTAAACAAAAAAAAAAAAAAAAACAAGAAAAAATCTTTCCCAAAGTCAAAGCCATCAAAATGCAGGCAGGCCATACGCCAGCAAGTGCAGACACATGCAGCAAAGCTTGCCAAAATTGATCCCCACTGAAGGCCAAAACCGAAAAGAAGGACCTACAAAGGCGGGGCTCCATGTGTGAGGGGCAGGGCTTCAGGCAGTGAGGGGCGGTGCTCTATGTGTGACGGAAGCGGCTCCATGTGTGTGGGGCAGGGCTCCAGCCAGTGATGGGCGGGGCTCCATGTGGGATGGGCAGGGCTCCATGAGTGAGGGAAGGGGTTCCATGCGTGAGGGGCGGGGTTCCGGGCTGTGAGGGGTGGGGATCCAGTCAGTGAGGGGTGGGGCTCTAGGCAGTGATTGCCGAGGCTCCATGTGTTAGGGTTAGGGCTGCAGCCAGAGAGGGGCAGGGCTCCATGTGTGAGGGAAAAGGCTCCATGTGTGTGGGGCAGGGCTCCAGCCAGTGATGGGCGGGGCTCCATGTGGGATGGGCAGGGCTCCATGCAGTGAGGGATAGGGCTCCATATTTGAGGGGCGGGGCTTCAAATATGAAGGGCAAGGCCCCATGAGTGAAGGCCGGGGTTCCAGGCTTTCAGGGGTGGGGATCCAGTCAGTGAGGGGCGGGGCTCAGGGCAGTGATGGCCGGGGCTCTTTGTGTTAGTGGCAGGGCTCCAGCCAGAGAGGGCCAAGGCTCCATGTGTGAGGGAAAGGGCTCCATGTTTGTGGGGCAGGGCTCCAGCCAGTGATGGGCGGGGATCCATGAGGGATGGGCAGGGCTCCATGCAGTCAGGGGCAAGGCTCCATCTTTGAGGGGCGGGGCTCCAATTATGAAGGGCAAGGCCCCATGAGTGAGGCGCGGGGTTCCAGGCTTTCAGGGGTGGGGATCCAGTCAGTGCGGGGCGGGGCACTAGGCAGTCATGGCTGGGGCTCCCTGTGTGAGGGGCAGGGCTTCAGGCAGTGAGGGGCGGTGGATGGAGACAGCATCGGAAATATTGCATTAGGAAAAGTAAAAATGTAAATTTGGTAAATTTAGTGACTGTAAGAAAATGGCCCGGGATTATGTCAGGTGCAGTGCGAAGGACTAAATGATGCCAAAACAAAGCTCACAGATATTTCAAAAGCAGCGGAAAAAGTCAAGGAGGAAAACACAACTTAGGGGGCAAGATATGAGGGACATGGCATGAATATTTAAAACAAGAAAAAAGAAAAACAAGAAAAAATCGTTCCCAAAGTCAAAGCCATCAAAATGCAGGCAGGCCATACGCCAGCAAGTGCAGGCACATGCAGCAAAGCTTGCCAAATCTGATCCCCACTGAAGGCCAAAACAGAAAAGAAGGGCCTACAAACAGGCTGGAGCGGAGACACCATCAAAGGAATTGTAATTGGAGGAGAAAAAAAGAAAATTTGGGAAATTTAGTGATTGTAAGAAAATGGCCCGGGATAATATCAGGTGCAGTGCGAAGGACCAAAAGATGCAAAAACTAAGCTCACAGATGTTGCAAAAGCAGGGGAAAAAGTCAAGGAGGAAGACACAACTTAGGGGGCAAGATATGAGGACATGGCATGGACACTTCAGAAATCAACCAAAAAATGAAAAAAATCTTTCCCCAAGTCAAAGCCACCAAAAGGCATGGCATGCCATCAAGGGCAGGGAAATGCACCAATGATTCTTCGATTCGTCCCCATTGAAATCACAAGATTTCTTTTCCCTTCCCGAAAGGAAATGAAATTTCCTTTCGGGAAGGGAAAAGGAATCTTGTGAATCCCAAAAGAAAGGCTTGCAAACACTCTGGAAAGGAGATAAGTTCAAATGAAATGCAATTGAAAAAAGCAGAAAATCAGTAATTTTAATGTCTTCAAAAAATAGGCTGTGAGGAAATCAGCTGCATTGCAAAGGACCAAAAGATGCAAAAAATAGGCTCACAGATGTTGCAAAAGCAGGGGAAAAAGTCAAGGAGGAAGACACAACTTAGGGGGCAAGATATGAGGGACATGGCATGGACACTTCACAAAACAACGAAAAAAAAAAAAATTTTCCAAAGTCAAAGCCATCAAAATGCAGGCAGGCCATACACCAGCAAGTCCAGGCACATGCAGCAAAGCTTGCCAAAATTCATCCCCACTGAAGGCCCAAACAGAAAAGAAGGACCTACAAACACACTGGAACGGAGACTCCATCAAAGGAATTGCAATTGGAGGAGAAAAAAAGGAAATTTGGGAAATCTAGTTACTCTAAGAAAATGGCCCGGGATTTTATGTGGTGCAGTGCGAAGGACCAAAAGATGCAAAAATTAAGCTAAGAGATGTTGCAAAATCAGGGGAAATAGTCAAGGAGGAAGACACAACTTACGGGGCAAGATATGAGGGACATGGCATGAACAGTTAAACAAAAAAAAAAAAAAAACAAGAAAAAATCTTTCCCAAAGTCAAAGCCATCAAAATGCAGGCAGGCCATACGCCAGCAAGTGCAGACACATGCAGCAAAGCTTGCCAAAATTGATCCCCACTGAAGGCCAAAACCGAAAAGAAGGACCTACAAACGCGGGGCTCCATGTGTGAGGGGCAGGGCTTCAGGCAGTGAGGGGCGGTGCTCTATGTGTGACGGAAGCGGCTCCATGTGTGTGGGGCAGGGCTCCAGCCAGTGATGGGCGGGGCTCCATGTGGGATGGGCAGGGCTCCATGAGTGAGGGAAGGGGTTCCATGCGTGAGGGGCGGGGTTCCGGGCTGTGAGGGGTGGGGATCCAGTCAGTGAGGGGTGGGGCTGTAGGCAGTGATTGCCGAGGCTCCATGTGTTAGGGTTAGGGCTGCAGCCAGAGAGGGGCAGGGCTCCATGTGTGAGGGAAAAGGCTCCATGTGTGTGGGGCAGGGCTCCAGCCAGTGATGGGCGGGGCTCCATGTGGGATGGGCAGGGCTCCATGCAGTGAGGGATAGGGCTCCATATTTGAGGGGCGGGGCTTCAAATATGAAGGGCAAGGCCCCATGAGTGAAGGCCGGGGTTCCAGGCTTTCAGGGGTGGGGATCCAGTCAGTGAGGGGCGGGGCTCAGGGCAGTGATGGCCGGGGCTCTTTGTGTTAGTGGCAGGGCTCCAGCCAGAGAGGGCCAAGGCTCCATGTGTGAGGGAAAGGGCTCCATGTTTGTGGGGCAGGGCTCCAGCCAGTGATGGGCGGGGATCCATGAGGGATGGGCAGGGCTCCATGCAGTCAGGGGCAAGGCTCCATATTTGAGGGGCGGGGCTCCAATTATGAAGGGCAAGGCCCCATGAGTGAGGCGCGGGGTTCCAGGCTTTCAGGGGTGGGGATCCAGTCAGTGCGGGGCGGGGCACTAGGCAGTCATGGCTGGGGCTCCCTGTGTGAGGGGCAGGGCTTCAGGCAGTGAGGGGCGGTGGATGGAGACAGCATCGGAAATATTGCATTAGGAAAAGTAAAAATGTAAATTTGGTAAATTTAGTGACTGTAAGAAAATGGCCCGGGATTATGTCAGGTGCAGTGCGAAGGACTAAATGATGCCAAAACAAAGCTCACAGATATTTCAAAAGCAGCGGAAAAAGTCAAGGAGGAAAACACAACTTAGGGGGCAAGATATGAGGGACATGGCATGAATATTTAAAACAAGAAAAAAGAAAAACAAGAAAAAATCGTTCCCAAAGTCAAAGCCATCAAAATGCAGGCAGGCCATACGCCAGCAAGTGCAGGCACATGCAGCAAAGCTTGCCAAATCTGATCCCCACTGAAGGCCAAAACAGAAAAGAAGGGCCTACAAACAGGCTGGAGCGGAGACACCATCAAAGGAATTGTAATTGGAGGAGAAAAAAAGAAAATTTGGGAAATTTAGTGATTGTAAGAAAATGGCCCGGGATAATATCAGGTGCAGTGCGAAGGACCAAAAGATGCAAAAACTAAGCTCACAGATGTTGCAAAAGCAGGGGAAAAAGTCAAGGAGGAAGACACAACTTAGGTGGCAAGATATGAGGACATGGCATGGACACTTCAGAAATCAACCAAAAAATGAAAAAAATCTTTCCCCAAGTCAAAGCCACCAAAAGGCATGGCATGCCATCAAGGGCAGGGAAATGCACCAATGATTCTTCGATTCGTCCCCATTGAAATCACAAGATTTCTTTTCCCTTCCCGAAAGGAAATGAAATTTCCTTTCGGGAAGGGAAAAGGAATCTTGTGAATCCCAAAAGAAAGGCTTGCAAACACTCTGGAAAGGAGATAAGTTCAAATGAAATGCAATTGAAAAAAGCAGAAAATCAGTAATTTTAATGTCTTCAAAAAATAGGCTGTGAGGAAATCAGCTGCATTGCAAAGGACCAAAAGATGCAAAAAATAGGCTCACAGATGTTGCAAAAGCAGGGGAAAAAGTCAAGGAGGAAGACACAACTTAGGGGGCAAGATATGAGGGACATGGCATGGACACTTCACAAAACAACGAAAAAAAAAAAATTTTCCAAAGTCAAAGCCATCAAAATGCAGGCAGGCCATACACCAGCAAGTCCAGGCACATGCAGCAAAGCTTGCCAAAATTGATCCCCACTGAAGGCCCAAACAGAAAAGAAGGACCTACAAACACACTGGAACGGAGACTCCATCAAAGGAATTCCAATTGGAGGAGAAAAAAAGGAAATTTGGGAAATCTAGTTACTCTAAGAAAATGGCCCGGGATTTTATGAGGTGCAGTGCGAAGGACCAAAAGATGCAAAAATTAAGCTAAGAGATGTTGCAAAATCAGGGGAAATAGTCAAGGAGGAAGACACAACTTACGGGGCAAGATATGAGGGACATGGCATGAACAGTTAAACAAAAAAAAAAAAAAACAAGAAAAAATCTTTCCCAAAGTCAAAGCCATCAAAATGCAGGCAGGCCATACGCCAGCAAGTGCAGACACATGCAGCAAAGCTTGCCAAAATTGATCCCCACTGAAGGCCAAAACCGAAAAGAAGGACCTACAAAGGCGGGACTCCATGTGTGAGGGGCAGGGCTTCAGGCAGTGAGGGGCGGTGCTCTATGTGTGACGGAAGCGGCTCCATGTGTGTGGGGCAGGGCTCCAGCCAGTGATGGGCGGGGCTCCATGTGGGATGGGCAGGGCTCCATGAGTGAGGGAAGGGGTTCCATGCGTGAGGGGCGGGGTTCCGGGCTGTGAGGGGTGGGGATCCAGTCAGTGAGGGGTGGGGCTCTAGGCAGTGATTGCCGAGGCTCCATGTGTTAGGGTTAGGGCTGCAGCCAGAGAGGGGCAGGGCTCCATGTGTGAGGGAAAAGGCTCCATGTGTGTGGGGCAGGGCTCCAGCCAGTGATGGGCGGGGCTCCATGTGGGATGGGCAGGGCTCCATGCAGTGAGGGATAGGGCTCCATATTTGAGGGGCGGGGCTTCAAATATGAAGGGCAAGGCCCCATGAGTGAAGGCCGGGCTTCCAGGCTTTCAGGGGTGGGGATCCAGTCAGTGAGGGGCGGGGCTCAGGGCAGTGATGGCCGGGGCTCTTTGTGTTAGTGGCAGGGCTCCAGCCAGAGAGGGCCAAGGCTCCATGTGTGAGGGAAAGGGCTCCATGTTTGTGGGGCAGGGCTCCAGCCAGTGATGGGCGGGGATCCATGAGGGATGGGCAGGGCTCCATGCAGTCAGGGGCAAGGCTCCATCTTTGAGGGGCGGGGCTCCAATTATGAAGGGCAAGGCCCCATGAGTGAGGCGCGGGGTTCCAGGCTTTCAGGGGTGGGGATCCAGTCAGTGCGGGGCGGGGCACTAGGCAGTCATGGCTGGGGCTCCCTGTGTGAGGGGCAGGGCTTCAGGCAGTGAGGGGCGGTGGATGGAGACAGCATCGGAAATATTGCATTAGGAAAAGTAAAAATGTAAATTTGGTAAATTTAGTGACTGTAAGAAAATGGCCCGGGATTATGTCAGGTGCAGTGCGAAGGACTAAATGATGCCAAAACAAAGCTCACAGATATTTCAAAAGCAGCGGAAAAAGTCAAGGAGGAAAACACAACTTAGGGGGCAAGATATGAGGGACATGGCATGAATATTTAAAACAAGAAAAAAGAAAAACAAGAAAAAATCGTTCCCAAAGTCAAAGCCATCAAAATGCAGGCAGGCCATACGCCAGCAAGTGCAGGCACATGCAGCAAAGCTTGCCAAATCTGATCCCCACTGAAGGCCAAAACAGAAAAGAAGGGCCTACAAACAGGCTGGAGCGGAGACACCATCAAAGGAATTGTAATTGGAGGAGAAAAAAAGAAAATTTGGGAAATTTAGTGATTGTAAGAAAATGGCCCGGGATAATATCAGGTGCAGTGCGAAGGACCAAAAGATGCAAAAACTAAGCTCACAGATGTTGCAAAAGCAGGGGAAAAAGTCAAGGAGGAAGACACAACTTAGGTGGCAAGATATGAGGACATGGCATGGACACTTCAGAAATCAACCAAAAAATGAAAAAAATCTTTCCCCAAGTCAAAGCCACCAAAAGGCATGGCATGCCATCAAGGGCAGGGAAATGCACCAATGATTCTTCGATTCGTCCCCATTGAAATCACAAGATTTCTTTTCCCTTCCCGAAAGGAAATGAAATTTCCTTTCGGGAAGGGAAAAGGAATCTTGTGAATCCCAAAAGAAAGGCTTGCAAACACTCTGGAAAGGAGATAAGTTCAAATGAAATGCAATTGAAAAAAGCAGAAAATCAGTAATTTTAATGTCTTCAAAAAATAGGCTGTGGGGAAATCAGCTGCATTGCAAAGGACCAAAAGATGCAAAAAATAGGCTCACAGATGTTGCAAAAGCAGGGGAAAAAGTCAAGGAGGAAGACACAACTTAGGGGGCAAGATATGAGGGACATGGCATGGACACTTCACAAAACAACGAAAAAAAAAAAATTTTCCAAAGTCAAAGCCATCAAAATGCAGGCAGGCCATACACCAGCAAGTCCAGGCACATGCAGCAAAGCTTGCCAAAATTCATCCCCACTGAAGGCCCAAACAGAAAAGAAGGACCTACAAACACACTGGAACGGAGACTCCATCAAAGGAATTCCAATTGGAGGAGAAAAAAAGGAAATTTGGGAAATCTAGTTACTCTAAGAAAATGGCCCGGGATTTTATGTGGTGCAGTGCGAAGGACCAAAAGATGCAAAAATTAAGCTAAGAGATGTTGCAAAATCAGGGGAAATAGTCAAGGAGGAAGACACAACTTACGGGGCAAGATATGAGGGACATGGCATGAACAGTTAAACAAAAAAAAAAAAAAACAAGAAAAAATCTTTCCCAAAGTCAAAGCCATCAAAATGCAGGCAGGCCATACGCCAGCAAGTGCAGACACATGCAGCAAAGCTTGCCAAAATTGATCCCCACTGAAGGCCAAAACCGAAAAGAAGGACCTACAAAGGCGGGGCTCCATGTGTGAGGGGCAGGGCTTCAGGCAGTGAGGGGCGGTGCTCTATGTGTGACGGAAGCGGCTCCATGTGTGTGGGGCAGGGCTCCAGCCAGTGATGGGCGGGGCTCCATGTGGGATGGGCAGGGCTCCATGAGTGAGGGAAGGGGTTCCATGCGTGAGGGGCGGGGTTCCGGGCTGTGAGGGGTGGGGATCCAGTCAGTGAGGGGTGGGGCTCTAGGCAGTGATTGCCGAGGCTCCATGTGTTAGGGTTAGGGCTGCAGCCAGAGAGGGGCAGGGCTCCATGTGTGAGGGAAAAGGCTCCATGTGTGTGGGGCAGGGCTCCAGCCAGTGATGGGCGGGGCTCCATGTGGGATGGGCAGGGCTCCATGCAGTGAGGGATAGGGCTCCATATTTGAGGGGCGGGGCTTCAAATATGAAGGGCAAGGCCCCATGAGTGAAGGCCGGGGTTCCAGGCTTTCAGGGGTGGGGATCCAGTCAGTGAGGGGCGGGGCTCAGGGCAGTGATGGCCGGGGCTCTTTGTGTTAGTGGCAGGGCTCCAGCCAGAGAGGGCCAAGGCTCCATGTGTGAGGGAAAGGGCTCCATGTTTGTGGGGCAGGGCTCCAGCCAGTGATGGGCGGGGATCCATGAGGGATGGGCAGGGCTCCATGCAGTCAGGGGCAAGGCTCCATCTTTGAGGGGCGGGGCTCCAATTATGAAGGGCAAGGCCCCATGAGTGAGGCGCGGGGTTCCAGGCTTTCAGGGGTGGGGATCCAGTCAGTGCGGGGCGGGGCACTAGGCAGTCATGGCTGGGGCTCCCTGTGTGAGGGGCAGGGCTTCAGGCAGTGAGGGGCGGTGGATGGAGACAGCATCGGAAATATTGCATTAGGAAAAGTAAAAATGTAAATTTGGTAAATTTAGTGACTGTAAGAAAATGGCCCGGGATTATGTCAGGTGCAGTGCGAAGGACTAAATGATGCCAAAACAAAGCTCACAGATATTTCAAAAGCAGCGGAAAAAGTCAAGGAGGAAAACACAACTTAGGGGGCAAGATATGAGGGACATGGCATGAATATTTAAAACAAGAAAAAAGAAAAACAAGAAAAAATCGTTCCCAAAGTCAAAGCCATCAAAATGCAGGCAGGCCATACGCCAGCAAGTGCAGGCACATGCAGCAAAGCTTGCCAAATCTGATCCCCACTGAAGGCCAAAACAGAAAATAAGGGCCTACAAACAGGCTGGAGCGGAGACACCATCAAAGGAATTGTAATTGGAGGAGAAAAAAAGAAAATTTGGGAAATTTAGTGATTGTAAGAAAATGGCCCGGGATAATATCAGGTGCAGTGCGAAGGACCAAAAGATGCAAAAACTAAGCTCACAGATGTTGCAAAAGCAGGGGAAAAAGTCAAGGAGGAAGACACAACTTAGGTGGCAAGATATGAGGACATGGCATGGACACTTCAGAAATCAACCAAAAAATGAAAAAAATCTTTCCCCAAGTCAAAGCCACCAAAAGGCATGGCATGCCATCAAGGGCAGGGAAATGCACCAATGATTCTTCGATTCGTCCCCATTGAAATCACAAGATTTCTTTTCCCTTCCCGAAAGGAAATTTCATTTCCTTTCGGGAAGGGAAAAGGAATCTTGTGAATCCCAAAAGAAAGGCTTGCAAACACTCTGGAAAGGAGATAAGTTCAAATGAAATGCAATTGAAAAAAGCAGAAAATCAGTAATTTTAATGTCTTCAAAAAATAGGCTGTGAGGAAATCAGCTGCATTGCAAAGGACCAAAAGATGCAAAAAATAGGCTCACAGATGTTGCAAAAGCAGGGGAAAAAGTCAAGGAGGAAGACACAACTTAGGGGGCAAGATATGAGGGACATGGCATGGACACTTCACAAAACAACGAAAAAAAAAAAATTTTCCAAAGTCAAAGCCATCAAAATGCAGGCAGGCCATACACCAGCAAGTCCAGGCACATGCAGCAAAGCTTGCCAAAATTCATCCCCACTGAAGGCCCAAACAGAAAAGAAGGACCTACAAACACACTGGAACGGAGACTCCATCAAAGGAATTGCAATTGGAGGAGAAAAAAAGGAAATTTGGGAAATCTAGTTACTCTAAGAAAATGGCCCGGGATTTTATGAAGTGCAGTGCGAAGGACCAAAAGATGCAAAAATTAAGCTAAGAGATGTTGCAAAATCAGGGGAAATAGTCAAGGAGGAAGACACAACTTACGGGGCAAGATATGAGGGACATGGCATGAACAGTTAAACAAAAAAAAAAAAAAACAAGAAAAAATCTTTCCCAAAGTCAAAGCCATCAAAATGCAGGCAGGCCATACGCCAGCAAGTGCAGACACATGCAGCAAAGCTTGCCAAAATTGATCCCCACTGAAGGCCAAAACCGAAAAGAAGGACCTACAAACGCGGGGCTCCATGTGTGAGGGGCAGGGCTTCAGGCAGTGAGGGGCGGTGCTCTATGTGTGACGGAAGCGGCTCCATGTGTGTGGGGCAGGGCTCCAGCCAGTGATGGGCGGGGGCTCCATGTGGGATGGGCAGGGCTCCATGAGTGAGGGAAGGGGTTCCATGCGTGAGGGGCGGGGTTCCGGGCTGTGAGGGGTGGGGATCCAGTCAGTGAGGGGCGGGGCTCTAGGCAGTGATTGCCGAGGCTCCATGTGTTAGGGTTAGGGCTGCAGCCAGAGAGGGGCAGGGCTCCATGTGTGAGGGAAAAGGCTCCATGTGTGTGGGGCAGGGCTCCAGCCAGTGATGGGCGGGGCTCCATGTGGGATGGGCAGGGCTCCATGCAGTGAGGGATAGGGCTCCATATTTGAGGGGCGGGGCTTCAAATATGAAGGGCAAGGCCCCATGAGTGAAGGCCGGGGTTCCAGGCTTTCAGGGGTGGGGATCCAGTCAGTGAGGGGCGGGGCTCAGGGCAGTGATGGCCGGGGCTCTTTGTGTTAGTGGCAGGGCTCCAGCCAGAGAGGGGCAAGGCTCCATGTGTGAGGGAAAGGGCTCCATGTTTGTGGGGCAGGGCTCCAGCCAGTGAGTGGCGGTGATCCATGAGGGATGGGCAGGGCTCCATGCAGTCAGGGGCAAGGCTCCATCTTTGAGGGGCGGGGCTCCAATTATGAAGGGCAAGGCCCCATGAGTGAGGCGCGGGGTTCCAGGCTTTCAGGGGTGGGGATCCAGTCAGTGCGGGGCGGGGCACTAGGCAGTCATGGCTGGGGCTCCCTGTGTGAGGGGCAGGGCTTCAGGCAGTGAGGGGCGGTGGATGGAGACAGCATCGGAAATATTGCATTAGGAAAAGTAAAAATGTAAATTTGGTAAATTTAGTGACTGTAAGAAAATGGCCCGGGATTATGTCAGGTGCAGTGCGAAGGACTAAATGATGCCAAAACAAAGCTCACAGATATTTCAAAAGCAGCGGAAAAAGTCAAGGAGGAAAACACAACTTAGGGGGCAAGATATGAGGGACATGGCATGAATATTTAAAACAAGAAAAAAGAAAAACAAGAAAAAATCGTTCCCAAAGTCAAAGCCATCAAAATGCAGGCAGGCCATACGCCAGCAAGTGCAGGCACATGCAGCAAAGCTTGCCAAATCTGATCCCCACTGAAGGCCAAAAGAGAAAAGAAGGGCCTACAAACAGGCTGGAGCGGAGACACCATCAAAGGAATTGTAATTGGAGGAGAAAAAAAGAAAATTTGGGAAATTTAGTGACTGTAAGAAAATGGCCCGGGATAATATCAGGTGCAGTGCGAAGGACCAAAAGATGCAAAAACGAAGCTCACAGATGTTGCAAAAGCAGGGGAAAAAGTCAAGGAGGAAGACACAACTTAGGTGGCAAGATATGAGGACATGGCATGGACACTTCAGAAATCAACTAAAAAATGAAAAAAATCTTTCCCCAAGTCAAAGCCACCAAAAGGCATGGCATGCCATCAAGGGCAGGGAAATGCACCAATGATTCTTCGATTCGTCCCCATTGAAATCACAAGATTTCTTTTCCCTTCCCGAAAGGAAATGAAATTTCCTTTCGGGAAGGGAAAAGGAATCTTGTGAATCCCAAAAGAAAGGCTTGCAAACACTCTGGAAAGGAGATAAGTTCAAATGAAATGCAATTGAAAAAATCAGAAAATCAGTAATTTTAATGTCTTCAAAAAATAGGCTGTGAGGAAATCAGCTGCATTGCAAAGGACCAAAAGATGCAAAAAATAGGCTCACAGATGTTGCAAAAGCAGGGGAAAAAGTCAAGGAGGAAGACAAAACTTAGGGGGCAAGATATGAGGGACATGGCATGGACACTTCACAAAACAACGAAAAAGAAAAAATTTTCCAAAGTCAAAGCCATCAAAATGCAGGCAGGCCATACACCAGCAAGTCCAGGCACATGCAGCAAAGCTTGCCAAAATTGATCCCCACTGAAGGCCCAAACAGAAAAGAAGGACCTACAAACACACTGGAACGGAGACTCCATCAAAGGAATTGCAATTGGAGGAGAAAAAAAGGAAATTTGGGAAATCTAGTTACTCTAAGAAAATGGCCCGGGATTTTATGAGGTGCAGTGCGAAGGACCAAAAGATGCAAAAATTAAGCTAAGAGATGTTGCAAAATCAGGGGAAATAGTCAAGGAGGAAGACACAACTTACAGGGCAAGACATGAGGGACATGGCATGAACAGTTAAACAAAAAAAAAAAAACAAGAAAAAATCTTTCCCAAAGTCAAAGCCATCAAAATGCAGGCAGGCCATACGCCAGCAAGTGCAGACACATGCAGCAAAGCTTGCCAAAATTGATCCCCACTGAAGGCCAAAACCGAAAAGAAGGACCTACAAACGCGGGGCTCCATGTGTGAGGGGCAGGGCTTCAGGCAGTGAGGGGCGGTGCTCTATGTGTGACGGAAGCGGCTCCATGTGTGTGGGGCAGGGCTCCAGCCAGTGATGGGCGGGGCTCCATGTGGGATGGGCAGGGCTCCATGAGTGAGGGAAGGGGTTCCATGCATGAGGGGCGGGGTTCCGGGCTGTGAGGGGTGGGGATCCAGTCAGTGAGGGGTGGGGCTCTAGGCAGTGATTGCCGAGGCTCCATGTGTTAGGGTTAGGGCTGCAGCCAGAGAGGGGCAGGGCTCCATGTGTGAGGGAAAAGGCTCCATGTGTGTGGGGCAGGGCTCCAGCCAGTGATGGGCGGGGCTCCATGTGGGATGGGCAGGGCTCCATGCAGTGAGGGATAGGGCTCCATATTTGAGGGGCGGGGCTTCAAATATGAAGGGCAAGGCCCCATGAGTGAAGGCCGGGGTTCCAGGCTTTCAGGGGTGGGGATCCAGTCAGTGAGGGGCGGGGCTCAGGGCAGTGATGGCCGGGGCTCTTTGTGTTAGTGGCAGGGCTCCAGCTAGAGAGGGGCAAGGCTCCATATGTGAGGGAAAGGGCTCCATGTTTGTGGGGCAGGGCTCCAGCCAGTGATGGGCGGGGATCCATGAGGGATGGGCAGGGCTCCATGCAGTCAGGGGCAAGGCTCCATATTTGAGGGGCGGGGCTCCAATTATGAAGGGCAAGGCCCCATGAGTGAGGCGCGGGGTTCCAGGCTTTCAGGGGTGGGGATCCAGTCAGTGCGGGGGCGGGGCACTAGGCAGTCATGGCTGGGGCTCCCTGTGTGAGGGGCAGGGCTTCAGGCAGTGAGGGGCGGTGGATGGAGACAGCATCGGAAATATTGCATTAGGAAAAGTAAAAATGTAAATTTGGTAAATTTAGTGACTGTAAGAAAATGGCCCGGGATTATGTCAGGTGCAGTGCGAAGGACTAAATGATGCCAAAACAAAGCTCACAGATATTTCAAAAGCAGCGGAAAAAGTCAAGGAGGAAAACACAACTTAGGGGGCAAGATATGAGGGACATGGCATGAATATTTAAAACAAGAAAAAAGAAAAACAAGAAAAAATCGTTCCCAAAGTCAAAGCCTTCAAAATGCAGGCAGGCCATACGCCAGCAAGTGCAGGCACATGCAGCAAAGCTTGCCAAATCTGATCCC
This sequence comes from Artemisiospiza belli, assembly GCA_021963965.1. Taxonomy (NCBI): domain Eukaryota; kingdom Metazoa; phylum Chordata; class Aves; order Passeriformes; family Passerellidae; genus Artemisiospiza; species Artemisiospiza belli. The sequence goes on from JAKDEW010000920.1 coordinate 16,890, forward strand.
CACTGAAGGCCAAAACAGAAAAGAAGGGCCTACAAACAGGCTGGAGCGGAGACACCATCAAAGGAATTGTAATTGGAGGAGAAAGAAGAAAATTTGGGAAATTTAGTGACTGTAAGAAAATGGCCCGGGATAATATCAGGTGCAGTGCGAAGGACCAAAAGATGCAAAAACTAAACTCACAGATGTTGCAAAAGCAGGGGAAAATGTCAAGGAGGAAGACAAAACTTAGGTGGCAAGATATGAGGGACATGGCATGGACACTTCAGAAATCAACCAAAAAATAAAAAAAATCTTTCCCCAAGTCAAAGCCACCAAAAGGCATGGCATGCCATCAAGGGCAGGGAAATGCACCAATGATTCTTCGATTCGTCCCCATTGAAATCACAAGATTTCTTTTCCCTTCCCGAAAGGAAATGAAATTTCCTTTCGGGAAGGGAAAAGGAATCTTGTGAATCCCAAAAGAAAGGCTTGCAAACACTCTGGAAAGGAGATAATTTCAAATGAAATGCAATTGAAAAAAGCAGAAAATCAGTAATTTTAATGTCTTCAAAAAATAGGCTGTGAGGAAATCAGCTGCATTGCAAAGGACCAAAAGATGCAAAAAATAGGCTCACAGATGTTGCAAAAGCAGGGGAAAAAGTCAAGGAGGAAGACACAACTTAGGGGGCAAGATATGAGGGACATGGCATGGACACTTCACAAAACAACGAAAAAAAAAATTTTTCCAAAGTCAAAGCCATCAAAATGCAGGCAGGCCATACACCAGCAAGTCCAGGCACATGCAGCAAAGCTTGCCAAAATTCATCCCCACTGAAGGCCCAAACAGAAAAGAAGGACCTACAAACACACTGGAACGGAGACTCCATCAAAGGAATTGCAATTGGAGGAGAAAAAAAGGAAATTTGGGAAATCTAGTTACTCTAAGAAAATGGCCCGGGATTATATGAGGTGCAGTGCGAAGGACCAAAAGATGCAAAAATTAAGCTAAGAGATGTTGCAAAATCAGGGGAAATAGTCAAGGAGGAAGACACAACTTACGGGGCAAGATATGAGGGACGTGGCATGAACAGTTAAACAAAAAAAAAAAAACAAGAAAAAATCTTTCCCAAAGTCAAAGCCATCAAAATGCAGGCAGGCCATACGCCAGCAAGTGCAGACACATGCAGCAAAGCTTGCCAAAATTGATCCCCACTGAAGGCCAAAACCGAAAAGAAGGACCTACAAACGCGACGCGGGGCTCCATGTGTGAGGGGCAGGGCTTCAGGCAGTGAGGGGCGGTGCTCTATGTGTGACGGAAGCGGCTCCATGTGTGTGGGGCAGGGCTCCAGCCAGTGATGGGCGGGGCTCCATGTGGGATGGGCAGGGCTCCATGAGTGAGGGAAGGGGTTCCATGCGTGAGGGGCGGGGTTCCGGGCTGTGAGGGGTGGGGTTCCAGTCAGTGAGGGGTGGGGCTCTAGGCAGTGATTGCCGAGGCTCCATGTGTTAGGGTTAGGGCTGGAGCCAGAGAGGGGCAGGGCTCCATGTGTGAGGGAAAAGGCTCCATGTGTGTGGGGCAGGGCTCCAGCCAGTGATGGGCGGGGCTCCATGTGGGATGGGCAGGGCTCCATGCAGTGAGGGATAGGGCTCCATATTTGAGGGGCGGGGCTTCAAATATGAAGGGCAAGGCCCCATGAGTGAGGCGCGGGGTTCCAGGCTTCCAGGGGTGGGGATCCAGTCAGTGACGGATGGGGCTCAGGGCAGTGATGGCCGGGGCTCTTTGTGTTAGTGGCAGGGCTCCAGCCAGAGAGGGGCAAGGCTCCATGTGTGAGGGAAAGGGCTCCATGTTTGTGGGGCAGGGCTCCAGCCAGTGATGGGCGGGGATCCATGAGGGATGGGCAGGGCTCCATGCAGTCAGGGGCAAGGCTCCATATTTGAGGGGCGGGGCTCCAATTATGAAGGGCAAGGCCCCATGAGTGAGGCGCGGGGTTCCAGGCTTTCAGGGGTGGGGATCCAGTCAGTGCGGGGCGGGGCACTAGGCAGTCATGGCTGGGGCTCCCTGTGTGAGGGGCAGGGCTTCAGGCAGTGAGGGGCGGTGGATGGAGACAGCATCGGAAATATTGCATTAGGAAAAGTAAAAATGTAAATTTGGTAAATTTAGTGACTGTAAGAAAATGGCCCGGGATTACGTCAGGTGCAGTGCGAAGGACTAAATGATGCCAAAACAAAGCTCACAGATGTTGCAAAAGCAGGGGAAAAAGTCAAGGTGGAAGACAAAACTTAGGTGGCAAGATATAAGGACACGGCATGGACACTTCAGAAATCAACCAAAAAATGAAAAAAAATCTTTCCCCAAGTCAAAGCCACCAAAAGGCATGGCATGCCATCAAGGGCAGGGAAATGCACCAATGATTCTTTGATTCGTCCCCATTGAAATCACAAGATTCCTTTTCCCTTCCCGAAAGGAAATGAAATTTCCTTTCGGGAAGGGAAAAGGAATCTTGTGAATCCCAAAAGAAAGGCTTGCAAACACTCTGGAAAGGAGATAAGTTCAAATGAAATGCAATTGAAAAAAGCAGAAAATCAGTAATTTTAATGTCTTCAAAAAATAGGCTGTGAGGAAATCAGCTGCATTGCAAAGGACCAAAAGATGCAAATAATAGGCACACAGATTTTGCAAAAGCAGGGGAAAAAGTCAAGGAGGAAGACACAACTTAGGGGGCAAGATATGAGGGACATGGCATGGACACTTCACAAAACAACGAAAAAAAAAAATTTTTCCAAAGTCAAAGCCATCAAAATGCAGGCAGGCCATACACCAGCAAGTCCAGGCACATGCAGCAAAGCTTGCCAAAATTGATCCCCACTGAAGGCCCAAACAGAAAAGAAGGACCTACAAACACACTGGAACGGAGACTCCATCAAAGGAATTCCAATTGGAGGAGAAAAAAAGGAAATTTGGGAAATCTATTTACTCTAAGAAAATGGCCCGGGATTATATGAGGTGCAGTGCGAAGGACCAAAAGATGCAAAAATTAAGCTAAGAGATGTTGCAAAATCAGGGGAAATAGTCAAGGAGGAAGACACAACTTACGGGGCAAGATATGAGGGACGTGGCATGAACAGTTAAACAAAAAAAAAAAACCAAGAAAAAATCTTTCCCAAAGTCAAAGCCATCAAAATGCAGGCAGGCCATACGCCAGCAAGTGCAGACACATGCAGCAAAGCTTGCCAAAATTGATCCCCACTGAAGGCCAAAACCGAAAAGAAGGACCTACAAACGCGGGGCTCCATGTGTGAGGGGCAGGGCTTCAGGCAGTGAGGGGCGGTGCTCTATGTGTGACGGAAGCGGCTCCATGTGTGTGGGGCAGGGCTCCAGCCAGTGATGGGCGGGGCTCCATGTGGGATGGGCAGGGCTCCATGAGTGAGGGAAGGGGTTCCATGCGTGAGGGGCGGGGTTCCGGGCTGTGAGGGGTGGGGATCCAGTCCGTGAGGGGTGGGGCTCTAGGCAGTGATTGCCGAGGCTCCATGTGTTAGGGTTAGGGCTGCAGCCAGAGAGGGGCAGGGCTCCATGTGTGAGGGAAAAGGCTCCATGTGTGTGGGGCAGGGCTCCAGCCAGTGATGGGCGGGGCTCCATGTGGGATGGGCAGGGCTCCATGCAGTGAGGGATAGGGCTCCATATTTGAGGGGCGGGGCTTCAAATATGAAGGGCAAGGCCCCATGAGTGAAGGCCGGGGTTCCAGGCTTTCAGGGGTGGGGATCCAGTCAGTGAGGGGCGGGGCTCAGGGCAGTGATGGCCGGGGCTCTTTGTGTTAGTGGCAGGGCTCCAGCCAGAGAGGGGCAAGGCTCCATGTGTGAGGGAAAGGGCTCCATGTTTGTGGGGCAGGGCTCCAGCCAGTGATGGGCGGGGATCCATGAGGGATGGGCAGGGCTCCATGCAGTCAGGGGCAAGGCTCCATATTTGAGGGGCGGGGCTCCAATTATGAAGGGCAAGGCCCCATGAGTGAGGCGCGGGGTTCCAGGCTTTCAGGGGTGGGGATCCAGTCAGTGCGGGGCAGGGCACTAGGCAGTCATGGCTGGGGCTCCCTGTGTGAGGGGCAGGGCTTCAGGCAGTGAGGGGCGGTGGATGGAGACAGCATCGGAAATATTGCATTAGGAAAAGTAAAAACGTAAATTTGGTAAATTTAGTGACTGTAAGAAAATGGCCCGGGATTATGTCAGGTGCAGTGCGAAGGACTAAATGATGCCAAAACAAAGCTCACAGATATTTCAAAAGCAGGGGAAAAAGTCAAGGAGGAAAACACAACTTAGGGGGCAAGATATGAGGGACATGGCATGAATATTTAAAACAAGAAAAAAGAAAAACAAGAAAAAATCGTTCCCAAAGTCAAAGCCTTCAAAATGCAGGCAGGCCATACGCCAGCAAGTGCAGGCACATGCAGCAAAGCTTGCCAAATCTGATCCCCACTGAAGGCCAAAACAGAAAATAAGGGCCTACAAACAGGCTGGAGCGGAGACACCATCAAAGGAATTGTAATTGGAGGAGAAAAAAGAAAATTTGGGAAATTTAGTGACTCTAAGAAAATGGCCCGGGATAATATCAGGTGCAGTGCGAAGGACCAAAAGATGCAAAAACTAAGCTCACAGATGTTGCAAAAGCAGGGGAAAAAGTCAAGGAGGAAGACACAACTTAGGTGGCAAGATATGAGGGACATGGCATGGACACTTCACAAAACAACGAAAAAAAAAATTTTTTTCAAAGTCAAAGCCATCAAAATGCAGGCAGGCCATACACCAGCAAGTCCAGGCACATGCAGCAAAGCTTGCCAAAATTCATCCCCACTAAAGGCCCAAACAGAAAAGAAGGACCTACAAACACACTGGAACGGAGACTCCATCAAAGGAATTGCAATTGGAGGAGAAAAAAAGGAAATTTGGGAAATCTAGTTACTCTAAGAAAATGGCCCGGGATTATATGAGGTGCAGTGCAAAGGACCAAAGGTGCAAAAATTAAGCTAAGAGATGTTGCAAAATCAGGGGAAATAGTCAAGGAGGAAGACACAACTTAGGTGGCAAGATATGAGGGACATGGCATGAATACTTAAAACAAAAAAGAAAAAAACAAGAAAAAATCTTTCCCAAAGTCAAAGCCATCAAAATGCAGGCAGGCCATACGCCAGCAAGTGCAGACACATGCAGCAAAGCTTGCCAAAATTGATCCCCACTGAATGCCAAAACCGAAAAGAAGGACCTACAAACGCGGGGCTCCATGTGTGAGGGGCAGGGCTTCAGGCAGTGAGGGGCGGTGCTCTATGTTTGACGGAAGCGGCTCCATGTGTGTGGGGCAGGGCTCCAGCCAGTGATGGGCGGGGCTCCATGTGGGATGGGCAGGGCTCCATGAGTGAGGGAAGGGGTTCCATGCGTGAGGGGCGGGGTTCCGGGCTGTGAGGGGTGGGGATCCAGTCAGTGAGGGGTGGGGCTCTAGGCAGTGATTGCCGAGGCTCCATGTGTTAGGGTTAGGGCTGCAGCCAGAGAGGGGCAGGGCTCCATGTGTGAGGGAAAAGGCTCCATGTGTGTGGGGCAGGGCTCCAGCCAGTGATGGGCGAGGCTCCATGTGGGATGGGCAGGGCTCCATGCAGTGAGGTATAGGGCTCCATATTTGAGGGGCGGGGCTCCAATTATGAAGGGCAAGGCCCCATGAGTGAGGAGCGGGGTTCCAGGCTTCCAGGGGTGGGGATCCAGTCAGTGAGTGGTGGGGCTCAGGGCAGTGATGGCCGGGGCTCTTTGTGTTAGTGGCAGGGCTCCAGCCAGAGAGGGGCAAGGCTCCATGTGTGAGGGAAAGGGCTCCATGTTTGAGGGGCAGGGCTCCAGCCAGTGATGGGCGGGGCTCCATGTGGGATGGGCAGGGCTCCATGAGTGAGGGAAGGGGTTCCATGCGTGAGGGGCGGGGTTCCGGGCTGTGAGGGGTGGGGATCCAGTCAGTGAGGGGTGGGGCTCTAGGCAGTGATTGCCGAGGCTCCATGTGTTAGGGTTAGGGATGCAGCCAGAGAGGGGCAGGGCTCCATGTGTGAGGGAAAGGGCTCCATGTTTGTGGGGCAGGGCTCCAGCCAGTGATGGGCGGGGATCCATGAGGGATGGGCAGGGCTCCATGCAGTCAGGGGCAAGGCTCCATATTTGAGGGGCGGGGCTCCAATTATGAAGGGCAAGGCCCCATGAGTGAGACGCGCGGTTCCAGGCTTTCAGGGGTGGGGATCCAGTCAGTGCGGGGCGGGGCACTAGGCAGTCATGGCTGGGGCTCCCTGTGTGAGGGGCAGGGCTTCAGGCAGTGAGGGGCGGTGGATGGAGACAGCATCGGAAATATTGCATTAGGAAAAGTAAAAATGTAAATTTGGTAAATTTAGTGACTGTAAGAAAATGGCCCGGGATTATGTCAGGTGCAGTGCGAAGGACTAAATGATGCCAAAACAAAGCTCACAGATATTTCAAAAGCAGCGGAAAAAGTCAAGGAGGAAAACACAACTTAGGGGGCAAGATATGAGGGACATGGCATGAATATTTAAAACAAGAAAAAAGAAAAACAAGAAAAAATCGTTCCCAAAGTCAAAGCCTTCAAAATGCAGGCAGGCCATACGCCAGCAAGTGCAGGCACATGCAGCAAAGCTTGCCAAATCTGATCCCCACTGAAGGCCAAAACAGAAAAGAAGGGCCTACAAACAGGCTGGAGCGGAGACACCATCAAAGGAATTGTAATTGGAGGAGAAAAAAAGAAAATTTGGGAAATTTAGTGACTGTAAGAAAATGGCCCGGGATAATATCAGGTGCAGTGCGAAGGACCAAAAGATGCAAAAACTAAGCTCACAGATGTTGCAAAAGCAGGGGAAAAAGTCAAGGAGGAAGACACAACTTAGGTGGCAAGATATGAGGACATGGCATGGACACTTCAGAAATCAACCAAAAAATGAAAAAAATCTTTCCCCAAGTCAAAGCCACCAAAAGGCATGGCATGCCATCAAGGGCAGGGAAATGCACCAATGATTCTTCGATTCGTCCCCATTGAAATCACAAGATTCCTTTTCCCTTCCCGAAAGGAAATGAAATTTCCTTTCGGGAAGGGAAAAGGAATCTTGTGAATCCCAAAAGAAAGGCTTGCAAACACTCTGGAAATGAGATAAGTTCAAATGAAATGCAATTGAAAAAAGCAGAAAATCAGTAATTTTAATGTCTTCAAAAAATAGGCTGTGAGGAAATCAGCTGCATTGCAAAGGACCAAAAGATGCAAAAAATAGGCTCACAGATGTTTCAAAAGCAGGGGAAAAAGTCAAGGAGGAAGACACAACTTAGGTGGCAAGATATAAGGACACGGCATGGACACTTCAGAAATCAACCAAAAAATGAAAAAATCTTTCCCCAAGTCAAAGCCACCAAAAGGCATGGCATGCCATCAAGGACAGGGAAATGCACCAATGATTCTTCGATTCGTCCCCATTGAAATCACAAGATTTCTTTTCCCTTCCCGAAAGGAAATGAAATTTCCTTTCGGGAAGGGAAAAGGAATCTTGTGAATCCCAAAAGAAAGGCTTGCAAACACTCTGGAAAGGAGATAGGTTCAAATGAAATGCAATTGAAAAAAGCAGAAAATCAGTAATTTTAATGTCTTCAAAAAATAGGCTGTGAGGAAATCAGCTGCATTGCAAAGGACCAAAAGATGCAAAAAATAGGCTCACAGATGTTGCAAAAGCAGGGGAAAAAGTCAAGGAGGAAGACACAACTTAGGGGGCAAGATATGAGGGACATGGCATGGACACTTCACAAAACAACGAAAAAAAAAAAAATTTTTCCAAAGTCAAAGCCATCAAAATGCAGGCAGGCCATACACCAGCAAGTCCAGGCACATGCAGCAAAGCTTGCCAAAATTCATCCCCACTGAAGGCCCAAACAGAAAAGAAGGACCTACAAACACACTGGAACGGAGACTCCATCAAAGGAATTGCAATTGGGGGTGAAAAAAAGGAAATTTGGGAAATCTAGTTACTCTAAGAAAATGGCCTGGGATTATATGAGGTGCAGTGCGAAGGACCAAAAGATGCAAAAATTAAGCTAAGAGATGTTGCAAAATCAGGGGAAATAGTCAAGGAGGAAGACACAACTTACGGGGCAAGATATGAGGGACGTGGCATGAACAGTCAAACAAAAAAAAAAAAACAAGAAAAAATCTTTCCCAAAGTCAAAGCCATCAAAATGCAGGCAGGCCATACGCCAGCAAGTGCAGACACATGCAGCAAAGCTTGCCAAAATTGATCCCCACTGAAGGCCAAAACCGAAAAGAAGGACCTACAAACGCGACGCGGGGCTCCATGTGTGAGGGGCAGGGCTTCAGGCAGTGAGGGGCGGTGCTCTATGTGTGATGGAAGCGGCTCCATGTGTGTGGGGCAGGGTTCCAGCCAGTGATGGGCGGGGCTCCATGTGGGATGGGCAGGGCTCCATGTGTGAGGAAAGGGGTTCCATGCGTGAGGGGCGGGGTTCCGGGCTGTGAGGGGTGGGGATCCAGTCAGTGAGGGGTGGGGCTCTAGGCAGTGATTGCCGAGGCTCCATGTGTTAGGGTTAGGGCTGCAGCCAGAGAGGGGCAGGGCTCCATGTGTGAGGGAAAAGGCTCCATGTGTGTGGGGCAGGGCTCCAGCCAGTGATGGGCGGGGCTCCATGTGGGATGGGCAGGGCTCCATGCAGTGAGGGATAGGGCTCCATATTTGAGGGGCGGGGCTCCAAATATGAAGGGCAAGGCCCCATGAGTGAAGGCCGGGGTTCCAGGCTTTCAGGGGTGGGGATCCAGTCAGTGAGGGGCGGGGCTCAGGGCAGTGATGGCCAGGGCTCTTTGTGTTAGTGGCAGGGCTCCAGCCAGAGAGGGGCAAGGCTCCATGTGTGAGGGAAAGGGCTCCACGTTTGTGGGGCAGGGCTCCAGCCAGTGATGGGCGGGGCTCCATGTGGGATGGGCAGGGCTCCATGAGTGAGGGAAGGGGTTCCATGCGTGAGGGGCGGGGTTCCGGGCTGTGAGGGGTGGGGATCCAGTCAGTGAGGGGTGGGGCTCTAGGCAGTGATTGCCGAGGCTCCATGGTTTAGGGTTAGGGCTGCAGCCAGAGAGGGGCAGGGCTCCATGTGTGAGGGAAAAGGCTCCATGTGTGTGGGGCAGGGCTCCAGCCAGTGATGGGCGGGGCTCCATGTGGGATGGGCAGGGCTCCATGCAGTGAGGTATAGGGCTCCATATTTGAGGGGCGGGGCTTCAAATATGAAGGGCAAGGCCCCATGAGTGAAGGCCGGGGTTCCAGGCTTTCAGGGGTGGGGATCCAGTCAGTGAGGGGCGGGGCTCAGGGCAGTGATGGCCGGGGCTCTTTGTGTTAGTGGCAGGGCTCCAGCCAGAGAGGGGCAAGGCTCCATGTGTGAGGGAAAGGGCTCCATGTTTGTGGGGCAGGGCTCCAGCCAGTGATGGGCGGGGATCCATGAGGGATGGGCAGGGCTCCATGCAGTCAGGGGCAAGGCTCCATATTTGAGGGGCGGGGCTCCAATTATGAAGGGCAAGGCCCCATGAGTGAGGCGCGGGGTTCCAGGCTTTCAGGGGTGGGGATCCAGTCAGTGCGGGGCGGGGCACTAGGCAGTCATGGCTGGGGCTCCCTGTGTGAGGGGCAGGGCTTCAGGCAGTGAGGCGCGGTGGATGGAGACAGCATCGGAAATATTGCATTAGGAAAAGTAAAAATGTAAATTTGGTAAATTTAGTGACTGTAAGAAAATGGCCCGGGATTATGTCAGGTGCAGTGCGAAGGACTAAATGATGCCAAAACAAAGCTCACAGATATTTCAAAAGCAGCGGAAAAAGTCAAGGAGGAAAACACAACTTATGGGGCAAGATATGAGGGACATGGCATGAATATTTAAAACAAGAAAAAAGAAAAACAAGAAAAAATCGTTCCCAAAGTCAAAGCCTTCAAAATGCAGGCAGGCCATACGCTAGCAAGTGCAGGCACATGCAGCAAAGCTTGCCAAATCTGATCCCCACTGAAGGCCAAAACAGAAAATAAGGGCCTACAAACAGGCTGGAGCGGAGACACCATCAAAGGAATTGTAATTGGAGGAGAAAAGAAGAAAATTTGGTAAATTTAGTGACTGTAAGAAAAAGGCCCGGGATAATATCAGGTGCAGTGCGAAGGACCAAAAGATGCAAAAACTAAGCTCACAGATGTTGCAAAAGCAGGGGAAAAAGTCAAGGAGGAAGACAAAACTTAGGTGGCAAGATATGAGGGACATGGCATGGACACTTCAGAAATCAACTAAAAAATGAAAAAAATCTTTCCCCAAGTCAAAGCCACCAAAAGGCATGGCATGCCATCAAGGGCAGGGAAATGCACCAATGATTCTTCGATTCGTCCCCATTGAAATCACAAGATTTCTTTTCCCTTCCCAAAAGGAAATGAAATTTCCTTTCGGGAAGGGAAAAGGAATCTTGTGAATCCCAAAAGAAAGGCTTGCAAACACTCTGGAAAGGAGATAATTTCAAATGAAATGCAATTGAAAAAAGCAGAAAATCAGTAATTTTAATGTCTTCAAAAAATAGGCTGTGAGGAAATCAGCTGCATTGCAAAGGACCAAAACATGCAAAAAATAGGCTCACAGATGTTGCAAAAGCAGGGGAAAAAGTCAAGGAGGAAGACACAACTTAGGGGGCAAGATATGAAGGACATGGCATGGACACTTCACAAAACAACGAAAAAAAAAAGATTTTTCCAAAGTCAAAGCCATCAAAATGCAGGCAGGCCATACACCAGCAAGTCCAGGCACATGCAGCAAACTTGCCAAAATTCATCCCCACTGAAGGCCCAAACAGAAAAGAAGGACCTACAAACACACTGGAACGGAGACTCCATCAAAGGAATTGCAATTGGAGGAGAAAAAAAGGAAATTTGGGAAATCTAGTTACTCTAAGAAAATGGCCCGGGATTATATGAGGTGCAGTGCGAAGGACCAAAAGATGCAAAAATTAAGCTAAGAGATGTTGCAAAATCAGGGGAAATAGTCAAGGAGGAAGACACAACTTACGGGGGCAAGATATGAGGGACATGGCATGAACAGTTAAACAAAAAAAAAAAAAACAAGAAAAACTCTTTCCCAAAGTCAAAGCCATCAAAATGCAGGCAGGCCATACGCCAGCAAGTGCAGACACATGCAGCAAAGCTTGCCAACATTGATCCCCACTGAAGGCCAAAACCGAAAAGAAGGACCTACAAACGCGACGCGGGGCTCCATGTGTGAGGGGCAGGGCTTCAGGCAGTGAGGGATAGGGCTCCATATTTGAGGGGCGGGGCTTCAAATATGAAGGGCAAGGCCCCATGAGTGAGGCGCGGGGTTCCAGGCTTCCAGGGGTAGGGATCCAGTCAGTGAGGGGCGGGGCTCAGGGCAGTGATGGCCGGGGCTCTTTGTGTTAGTGGCAGGGCTCCAGCCAGAGAGGGGCAAGGCTCCATGTGTGAGGGAAAGGGCTCCATGTTTGTGGGGCAGGGCTCCAGCCAGTGATGGGCGGGGATCCATGAGGGATGGGCAGGGCTCCATGCAGTCAGGGGCAAGGCTCCATATTTGAGGGGCGGGGCTCCAATTATGAAGGGCAAGGCCCCATGAGTGAGGCGCGGGGTTCCTGGCTTTCAGGGGTGGGTATCCAGTCAGTGCGGGGCGGGGCACTAGGCAGTCCTGGCTGGGGCTCCCTGTGTGAGGGGCAGGGCTTCAGGCAGTGAGGGGCGGTGGATGGAGACAGCATCGGAAATATTGCATTAGGAAAAGTAAAAATGTAAATTTGGTAAATTTAGTGACTGTAAGAAAATGGCCCGGGATTACGTCAGGTGCAGTGCGAAGGACTAAATGATGCCAAAACAAAGCTCACAGATGTTGCAAAAGCAGGGGAAAAAGTCAAGGAGGAAGACAAAACTTAGGTGGCAAGATATGAGGGACATGGCATGGACACTTCAGAAATCAACCAAAAAATGAAAAAATCTTTCCCCAAGTCAAAGCCACCAAAAGGCATGGCATGCCATCAAGGGCAGGGAAATGCACCAATGATTCTTTGATTCGTCCCCATTGAAATCACAAGATTTCTTTTCCCTTCCCGAAAGGAAATGAAATTTCCTTTCGGGAAGGGAAAAGAAATCTTGTGAATCCCAAAAGAAAGGCTTGCAAACACTCTGGAAAGGAGATAAGTTCAAATGAAATGCAATTGAAAAAAGCAGAAAATCAGTAATTTTAATGTCTTCAAAAAATAGGCTGTGAGGAAATCAGCTGCATTGCAAAGGACCAAAACATGCAAAAAATAGGCTCACAGATGTTGCAAAAGCAGGGGAAAAAGTCAAGGAGGAAGACACAACTTAGGGGGCAAGATATGAGGGACATGGCATGGACACTTCACAAAACAACGAAAAAAAAAAAGATTTTTCCAACGTCAAACCATCAAAATGCAGGCAGGCCATACACCAGCAAGTCCAGGCCCATGCAGCAAAGCTTGCCAAAATTCATCCCCACTGAAGGCCCAAACAGAAAAGAAGGACCTACAAACACACTGGAACGGAGACTCCATCAAAGGAATTGCAATTGGAGGAGAAAAAAAGGAAATTTGGGAAATCTAGTTACTCTAAGAAAATGGCCCGGGATTATATGAGGTGCAGTGCGAAGGACCAAAAGATGCAAAAATTAAGCTAAGAGATGTTGCAAAATCAGGGGAAATAGTCAAGGAGGAAGACACAACTTACGGGGCAAGATATGAGGGACGTGGCATGAACAGTTAAACAAAAAAAAAAAACCAAGAAAAAATCTTTCCCAAAGTCAAAGCCATCAAAATGCAGGCAGGCCATACGCCAGCAAGTGCAGACACATGCAGCAAAGCTTGCCAAAATTGATCCCCACTGAAGGCCAAAACCGAAAAGAAGGACCTACAAACGCGGGGCTCCATGTGTGAGGGGCAGGGCTTCAGGCAGTGAGGGGCGGTGCTCTATGTTTGACGGAAGCGGCTCCATGTGTGTGGGGCAGGGCTCCAGCCAGTGATGGGTGGGGCTCCATGTGGGATGGGCAGGGCTCCATGAGTGAGAGAAGGGGTTCCATGCGTGAGGGGCGGGGTTCCGGGCTGTGAGGGGTGGGGATCCAGTCAGTGAGGGGTGGGGCTCTAGGCAGTGATTGCCGAGGCTCCATGTGTTAGGGTTAGCGATGCAGCCAGAGAGGGGCAGGGCTCCATGTGTGAGGGAAAAGGCTCCATGTGTGTGGGGCAGGGCTCCAGCCAGTGATGGGCGGGGCTCCATGTGGGATGGGCAGGGCTCCATGCAGTGAGGGATAGGGCTCCATATTTGAGGGGCGGGGCTTCAAATATGAAGGGCAAGGCCCCATGAGTGAAGGCCGGGCTTCCAGGCTTTCAGGGGTGGGGATCCAGTCAGTGAGGGGCGGGGCTCAGGGCAGTGATGGCCGGGGCTCTTTGTGTTAGTGGCAGGGCTCCAGCCAGAGAGGGGCAAGGCTCCATGTGTGAGGGAAAGGGCTCCATGTTTGTGGGGCAGGGCTCCAGCCAGTGATGGGCGGGGATCCATGAGGGATGGGCAGGGCTCCATGCAGTCAGGGGCAAGGCTCCATCTTTGAGGGGCGGGGCTCCAATGATGAAGGGCAAGGCCCCATGAGTGAGGCGCGGGGTTCCAGGCTTTCAGGGGTGGGGATCCAGTCAGTGCGGGGCGGGGCACTAGGCAGTCCTGGCTGGGGCTCCCTGTGTGAGGGGCAGGGCTTCAGGCAGTGAGGGGCGGTGGATGGAGACAGCATCGGAAATATTGCATTAGGAAAAGTAAAAATGTAAATTTGGTAAATTTAGTGACTGTAAGAAAATGGCCCGGGATTATGTCAGGTGCAGTGCGAAGGACTAAATGATGCCAAAACAAAGCTCACAGATATTTCAAAAGCAGCGGAAAAAGTCAAGGAGGAAAACACAACTTAGGGGGCAAGATATGAGGGACATGGCATGAATATTTAAAACAAGAAAAAAGAAAAACAAGAAAAAATCGTTCCCAAAGTCAAAGCCTTCAAAATGCAGGCAGGCCATACGCCAGCAAGTGCAGGCACATGCAGCAAAGCTTGCCAAATCTGATCCCCACTGAAGGCCAAAACAGAAAATAAGGGCCTACAAACAGGCTGGAGCGGAGACACCATCAAAGGAATTGTAATTGGAGGAGAAAAAAAGAAAATTTGGGAAATTTAGTGACTGTAAGGAAATGGCCCGGGATAATATCAGGTGCAGTGCGAAGGACCAAAAGATGCAAAAACTAAGCTCACAGATGTTGCAAAAGCAGGGGAAAAAGTCAAGGAGGAAGACACAACTTAGGTGGCAAGATATGAGGGACATGGCATGGACACTTCAGAAATCAACCAAAAAATGACAAAAATCTTTCCCCAAGTCAAAGCCACCAAAAGGCATGGCATGCCATCAAGGGCAGGGAAATGCACCAATGATTCTTCGATTCGTCCCCATTGAAATCACAAGATTCCTTTTCCCTTCCCGAAAGGAAATGAAATTTCCTTTCGGGAAGGGAAAAGGAATCTTGTGAATCCCAAAAGAAAGGCTTGCAAACACTCTGGAAAGGAGATCATTTCAAATGAAATGCAATTGAAAAAAGCAGAAAATCAGTAATTTTAATGTCTTCAAAAAATAGGCTGTGAGGAAATCAGCTGCATTGCAAAGGACCAAAAGATGCAAAAAATAGGCTCACAGATGTTGCAAAAGCAGGGGAAAAAGTCAAGGAGGAAGACACAACTTAGGGGGCAAGATATGAGGGACATGGCATGGACACTTCACAAAACAACGAAAAAAAAAATTTTTTCCAAAGTCAAAGCCATCAAAATGCAGGCAGGCCATACACCAGCAAGTCCAGGCACATGCAGCAAATCTTGCCAAAATTGATCCCCACTGAAGGCCCAAACAGAAAAGAAGGACCTACAAACACACTGGAACGGAGACTCCATCAAAGGAATTGCAATTGGAGGAGAAAAAAAGGAAATTTGGGAAATCTAGTTACTCTAAGAAAATGGCCCGGGATTATATGAGGTGCAGTGCGAAGGACCAAAAGATGCAAAAATTAAGCTAAGAGATGTTGCAAAATCAGGGGAAATAGTCAAGGAGGAAAACACAACTTAGGGGGCAAGATATGAGGGACATGGCATGAACAGTTAAACAAAAAAATAAAACAAGAAAAAATCTTTCCCAAAGTCAAAGCCATCAAAATGCAGGCAGGCCATACGCCAGCAAGTGCAGACACATGCAGCAAAGCTTGCCAAAATTGATCCCCACTGAAGGCCAAAACCGAAAAAGGACCTACAAACGCGACGCGGGGCTCCATGTGTGAGGGGCAGGGCTTCAGGCAGTGAGGGGCGGTGCTCTATGTGTGACGGAAGCGGCTCCATGTGTGTGGGGCAGGGCTCCAGCCAGTGATGGGCGGGGCTCCATGTGGGATGGGCAGGGCTCCATGAGTGAGGGAAGGGGTTCCATGCGTGAGGGGCGGGGTTCCGGGCTGTGAGGGGTGGGGATCCAGTCAGTGAGGGGTGGGGCTCTAGGCAGTGATTGCCGAGGCTCCATGTGTTAGGGTTAGGGCTGCAGCCAGAGAGGGGCAGGGCTCCATGTGTGAGGGAAAAGGCTCCATGTGTGTGGGGCAGGGCTCCAGCCAGTGATGGGCGGGGCTCCATGTGGGATGGGCAGGGCTCCATGCAGTGAGGGATAGGGCTCCATATTTGAGGGGCGGGGCTTCAAATATGAAGGGCAAGGCCCCATGAGTGAAGGCCGGGCTTCCAGGCTTTCAGGGGTGGGGATCCAGTCAGTGAGGGGCGGGGCTCAGGGCAGTGATGGCCGGGGCTCTTTGTGTTAGTGGCAGGGCTCCAGCCAGAGAGGGGCAAGGCTCCATGTGTGAGGGAAAGGGCTCCATGTTTGTGGGGCAGGGCTCCAGCCAGTGATGGGCGGGGCTCCATGTGGGATGGGCAGGGCTCCATGCAGTGAGGGATAGGGCTCCATATTTGAGGGGCGGGGCTTCAAATATGAAGGGCAAGGCCCCATGAGTGAGGCGCGGGGTTCCAGGCTTTCAGGGGTGGGGATCCAGTCAGTGCGGGGCGGGGCACTAGGCAGTCATGGCTGGGGCTCCCTGTGTGAGGGGCAGGGCTTCAGGCAGTGAGGGGCGGTGGATGGAGACAGCATCGGAAATATTGCATTAGGAAAAGTAAAAATGTAAATTTGGTAAATTTAGTGACTGTAAGAAAATGGCCCGGGATTATGTCAGGTGCAGTGCGAAGGACTAAATGATGCCAAAACAAAGCTCACAGATATTTCAAAAGCAGCGGAAAAAGTCAAGGAGGAAAACACAACTTAGGGGGCAAGATATGAGGGACATGGCATGAATATTTAAAACAAGAAAAAAGAAAAACAAGAAAAAATCGTTCCCAAAGTCAAAGCCTTCAAAATGCAGGCAGGCCATACGCCAGCAAGTGCAGGCACATGCAGCAAAGCTTGCCAAATCTGATCCCCACTGAAGGCCAAAACAGAAAAGAAGGGCCTACAAACAGGCTGGAGCGGAGACACCATCAAAGGAATTGTAATTGGAGGAGAAAAAAAGAAAATTTGGGAAATTTAGTGACTGTAAGAAAATGGCCCGGGATAATATCAGGTGCAGTGCGAAGGACCAAAAGATGCAAAAACTAAGCTCACAGATGTTGCAAAAGCAGGGGAAAAAGTCAAGGAGGAAGACACAACTTACGGGGCAAGATATGAGGGACATGGCATGGACACTTCACAAAACAACGAAAAAAAAAAGATTTTTCCAAAGTCAAAGCCATCCAAATGCAGGCAGGCCATACACCAGCAAGTCCAGGCACATGCAGCAAAGCTTGCCAAAATTGATCCCCACTGAAGGCCCAAACAGAAAAGAAGGACCTACAAACACACTGGAACGCAGACTCCATCAAAGGAATTGCAATTGGAGGAGAAAAAAAGGAAATTTGGGAAATCTAGTTACTCTAAGAAAATGGCCCGGGATTATATGAGGTGCAGTGCGAAGGACCAAAAGATGCAAAAATTAAGCTAAGAGATGTTGCAAAATCAGGGGAAATAGTCAAGGAGGAAGACACAACTTAGGGGGCAAGATATGAGGGACATGGCATGAACAGTTAAACAAAAAAAAAAAACAAGAAAAAATCTTTTCCAAAGTCAAAGCCATCAAAATGCAGGCAGGCCATACGCCAGCAAGTGCAGACACATGCAGCAAAGCTTGCCAAAATTGATCCCCACTGAAGGCCAAAACCGAAAAGAAGGACCTACAAACGCGACGCGGGGCTCCATGTGTGAGGGGCAGGGCTTCAGGCAGTGAGGGGCGGTGCTCTATGTGTGACGGAAGCGGCTCCATGTGTGTGGGGCAGGGCTCCAGCCAGTGATGGGCGGGGCTCCATGTGGGATGGGCAGGGCTCCATGAGTGAGGGAAGGGGTTCCATGCGTGAGGGGCGGGGTTCCGGGCTGTGAGGGGTGGGGATCCAGTCAGTGAGGGGTGGGGCTCTAGGCAGTGATTGCCGAGGCTCCATGTGTTAGGGTTAGGGATGCAGCCAGAGAGGGGCAGGGCTCCATGTGTGAGGGAAAAGGCTCCATGTGTGTGGGGCAGTGCTCCAGCCACTGATGGGCGGGGCTCCATGTGGGATGGGCGGGGCTCCATGCAGTGAGGGATAGGGCTCCATATTTGAGGGGCGGGGCTTCAAATATGAAGGGCAAGGCCCCATGAGTGAGGCGCGGGGTTCCAGGCTTTCAGGGGTGGGGATCCAGTCAGTGAGGGGTGGGGCTCAGGGCAGTGATGGCCGGGGCTCTTTGTGTTAGTGGCAGGGCTCCAGCCAGAGAGGGGCAAGGCTCCATGTGTGAGGGAAAGGGCTCCATGTTTGTGGGGCAGGGCTCCAGCCAGTGATGGGTGGGGCTCCATGTGGGATGGGCAGGGCTCCATGAGTGAGGGAAGGGGTTCCATGCGTGAGGGGCGGGGTTCCGGGCTGTGAGGGGTGGGGATCCAGTCAGTGAGGGGTGGGGCTCTAGGCAGTGATTGCCGAGGCTCCATGTGTTAGGGTTAGGGCTGCAGCCAGAGAGGGGCAGGGCTCCATGTGTGAGGGAAAAGGCTCCATGTGTGTGGGGCAGGGCTCCAGCCAGTGATGGGCGGGGCTCCATGTGGGATGGGCAGGGCTCCATGCAGTGAGGGATAGGGCTCCATATTTGAGGGGCGGGGCTTCAAATATGAAGGGCAAGGCCCCATGAGTGAAGGCCGGGGTTCCAGGCTTTCAGGGGTGGGGATCCAGTCAGTGAGGGGCGGGGCTCAGGGCAGTGATGGCCGGGGCTCTTTGTGTTAGTGGCAGGGCTCCAGCCAGAGAGGGGCAAGGCTCCATGTGTGAGGGAAAGGGCTCCATGTTTGTGGGGCAGGGCTCCAGCCAGTGATGGGTGGGGATCCATGAGGGATGGGCAGGGCTCCATGCAGTCAGGGGCAAGGCTCCATATTTGAGGGGCGGGGCTCCAATTATGAAGGGCAAGGCCCCATGAGTGAGGCGCGGGGTTCCAGGCTTTCAGGGGTGGGGATCCAGTCAGTGCGGGGCGGGGCACTAGGCAGTCATGGCTGGGGCTCCCTGTGTGAGGGGCAGGGCTTCAGGCAGTGAGGGGCGGTGGATGGAGACAGCATCGGAAATATTGCATTAGGAAAAGTAAAAATGTAAATTTGGTAAATTTAGTGACTGTAAGAAAATGGCCCGGGATTATGTCAGGTGCAGTGTGAAGGACTAAATGATGCCAAAACAAAGCTCACAGATATTTCAAAAGCAGCGGAAAAAGTCAAGGAGGAAAACACAACTTAGGGGGCAAGATATGAGGGACATGGCATGAATATTTAAAACAAGAAAAAAGAAAAACAAGAAAAAATCGTTCCCAAAGTCAAAGCCTTCAAAATGCAGGCAGGCCATACGCCAGCAAGTGCAGGCACATGCAGCAAAGCTTGCCAAATCTGATCCCCACTGAAGGCCAAAACAGAAAATAAGGGCCTACAAACAGGCTGGAGCGGAGACACCATCAAAGGAATTGTAATTGGAGGAGAAAAAAAGAAAATTTGGGAAATTTAGTGACTGTAAGAAAATGGCCCGGGATAATATCAGGTGCAGTGCGAAGGACCAAAAGATGCAAAAACTAAGCTCACAGATGTTGCAAAAGCAGGGGAAAAAGTCAAGGAGGAAGACACAACTTAGGTGGCAAGATATGAGGACATGGCATGGACACTTCAGAAATCAACCAAAAAATGAAAAAACTCTTTCCCCAAGTCAAAGCCACCAAAAGGCATGGCATGCCATCAAGGGCAGGGAAATGCACCAATGATTCTTCGATTCGTCCCCATTGAAATCACAAGATTCCTTTTCCCTTCCCGAAAGGAAATGAAATTTCCTTTCGGGAAGGGAAAAGGAATCTTGTGAATCCCAAAAGAAAGGCTTGCAAACACTCTGGAAAGGAGATAAGTTCAAATGAAATGCAATTGAAAAAAGCAGAAAATCAGTAATTTTAATGTCTTCAAAAAATAGGCTGTGAGGAAATCAGCTGCATTGCAAAGGACCAAAAGATGCAAAAAATAGGCTCACAGATGTTGCAAAAGCAGGGGAAAAAGTCAAGGAGGAAGACACAACTTAGGGGGCAAGATATGAGGGACATGGCATGGACACTTCACAAAACAACGAAAAAAAAAAATTTTTCCAAAGTCAAAGCCATCAAAATGCAGGCAGGCCATACACCAGCAAGTCCAGGCACATGCAGCAAAGCTTGCCAAAATTCATCCCCACTGAAGGCCCAAACAGAAAAGAAGGACCTACAAACACACTGGAACCGAGACTCCATCAAAGGAATTGCAATTGGAGGAGAAAAAAAGGAAATTTGGGAAATCTAGTGACTCTAAGAAAATGGCCCGGGATTATATGAGGTGCGCTGCGAAGGACCAAAAGATGCAAAAATTAAGCTAAGAGATGTTGCAAAATCAGGGGAAATAGTCAAGGAGGAAGACACAACTTACGGGGCAAGATATGAGGGACATTGCATGAACAGTTAAACAAAAAAAAAAAAAAAACAAGAAAAAATCTTTCCCAAAGTCAAAGCCATCAAAATGCAGACAGGCCATACGCCAGCAAGTGCAGACACATGCAGCAAAGCTTGCCAAAATTGATCCCCACTGAATGCCAAAACCGAAAAGAAGGACCTACAAACGCGACGCGGGGCTCCATGTGTGAGGGGCAGGGCTTCAGGCAGTGAGGGGCGGTGCTCTATGTGTGACGGAAGCGGCTCCATGTGTGTGGGGCAGGGCTCCAGCCAGTGATGGGCGGGGCTCCATGTGGGATGGGCAGGGCTCCATGAGTGAGGGAAGGGGTTCCATGCGTGAGGGGCGGGGTTCCGGGCTGTGAGGGGTGGGGATCCAGTCAGTGAGGGGTGGGGCTCTAGGCAGTGATTGCCGAGGCTCCATGTGTTAGGGTTAGGGCTGCAGCCAGAGAGGGGCAGGGCTCCATGTGTGAGGGAAAAGGCTCCATGTGTGTGGGGCAGGGCTCCAGCCAGTGATGGGCGGGGCTCCATGTGGGATGGGCAGGGCTCCATGCAGTGAGGGATAGGGCTCCATATTTGAGGGGCGGGGCTTCAAATATGAAGGGCAAGGCCCCATGAGTGAAGGCCGGGGTTCCAGGCTTTCAGGGGTGGGGATCCAGTCAGTGAGGGGCGGGGCTCAGGGCAGTGATGGCCGGGGCTCTTTGTGTTAGTGGCAGGGCTCCAGCCAGAGAGGGGCAAGGCTCCATGTGTGAGGGAAAGGGCTCCATGTTTGTGGGGCAGGGCTCCAGCCAGTGATGGGCGGGGATCCATGAGGGATGGGCCGGACTCCATGCAGTCAGGGGCAAGGCTCCATATTTGAGGGGCGGGGCTCCAATTATGAAGGGCAAGGCCCCATGAGTGAGGCGCGGGGTTCCAGGCTTTCAGGGGTGGGGATCCAGTCAGTGCGGGGCGGGGCACTAGGCAGTCATGGCTGGGGCTCCCTGTGTGAGGGGCAGGGCTTCAGGCAGTGAGGGGCGGTGGATGGAGACAGCATCGGAAATATTGCATTAGGAAAAGTAAAAATGTAAATTTGGTAAATTTAGTGACTGTAAGAAAATGGCCCGGGATTATGTCAGGTGCAGTGCGAAGGACTAAATGATGCCAAAACAAAGCTCACAGATATTTCAAAAGCAGCGGAAAAAGTCAAGGAGGAAGACACAACTTAGGGGGCAAGATATGAGGGACATGGCATGGACACTTCACAAAACAACGAAAAAAAAAATTTTTTCCAAAGTCAAAGCCATCAAAATGCAGGCAGGCCATACACCAGCAAGTGCAGGCACATGCAGCAAAGCTTGCCAAAATTCATCCCCACTGAAGGCCCAAACAGAAAAGAAGGACCTACAAACACACTGGAACCAAGACTCCATCAAAGGAATTGCAATTGGAGGAGAAAAAAAGGAAATTTGGGAAATCTAGTGACTCTAAGAAAATGGCCCGGGATTATATGAGGTGCAGTGCGAAGGACCAAAAGATGCAAAAATTAAGCTAAGAGATGTTGCAAAATCAGGGGAAATAGTCAAGGAGGAAGACACAACTTACGGGGCAAGATATGAGGGACATGGCATGAACAGTTAAACAAAAAAAAAAAACAAGAAAAAATCTTTCCCAAAGTCAAAGCCATCAAAATGCAGGCAGGCCATACGCCAGCAAGTGCAGACACATGCAGCAAAGCTTGCCAAAATTGATCCCCACTGAAGGCCAAAACCGAAAAGAAGGACCTACAAACGCGACGCGGGGCTCCATGTGTGAGGGGCAGGGCTTCAGGCAGTGAGGGGCGGTGCTCTATGTGTGACGGAAGCGGCTCCATGTGTGTGGGGCAGGGCTCCAGCCAGTGATGGGCGGGGCTCCATGTGGGTTGGGCAGGGCTCCATGAGTGAGGGAAGGGGTTCCATGCGTGAGGGGCGGGGTTCCGGGCTGTGAGGGGTGGGGATCCAGTCAGTGAGGGGTGGGGCTCTAGGCAGTGATTGCCGAGGCTCCATGTGTTAGGGTTAGGGCTGCAGCCAGAGAGGGGCAGGGCTCCATGTGTGAGGGAAAAGGCTCCATGTGTGTGGGGCAGGGCTCCAGCCAGTGATGGGCGGGGCTCCATGTGGGATGGGCAGGGCTCCATGCAGTGAGGGATAGGGCTCCATATTTGAGGGGCGGGGCTTCAAATATGAAGGGCAAGGCCCCATGAGTGAAGGCCGGGCTTCCAGGCTTTCAGGGGTGGGGATCCAGTCAGTGAGGGGTGGGGCTCAGGGCAGTGATGGCCGGGGCTCTTTGTGTTAGTGGCAGGGCTCCAGCCAGAGAGGGGCAAGGCTCCATGTGTGAGGGAAAGGGCTCCATGTTTGTGGGGCAGGGCTCCAGCCAGTGATGGGCGGGGCTCCATGTGGGATGGGCAGGGCTCCATGAGTGAGGGAAGGGGTTCCATGCGTGAGGGGCGGGGTTCCGGGCTGTGAGGGTTGGGGATCCAGTCAGTGAGGTGTGGGGCTCTAGGCAGTGATTGCCGAGGCTCCATATGTTTGGGTTAGGGCTGGAGCCAGAGAGGGGCAGGGCTCCATGTGTGAGGGAAAAGGCTCCATGTGTGTGGGGCAGGGCTCCAGCCAGTGATGGGCGGGGCTCCATGTGGGATGGGCAGGGCTCCATGCAGTGAGGGATAGGGCTCCATATTTGAGGGGCGGGGCTTCAAATATGAAGGGCAAGGCCCCATGAGTGAAGGCCGGGGTTCCAGGCTTTCAGGGGTGGGGATCCAGTCAGTGAGGGGCGGGGCTCAGGGCAGTGATGGCCGGGGCTCTTTGTGTTAGTGGCAGGGCTCCAGCCAGAGAGGGGCAAGGCTCCATGTGTGAGGGAAAGGGCTCCATGTTTGTGGGGCAGGGCTCCAGCCAGTGATGGGCGGGGATCCATGAGGGATGGGCAGGGCTCCATGCAGTCAGGGGCAAGGCTCCATATTTGAGGGGCGGGGCTCCAATTATGAAGGGCAAGGCCCCATGAGTGAGGCGCGGGGTTCCAGGCTTTCAGGGGTGGGGATCCAGTCAGTGCGGGGCGGGGCACTAGGCAGTCATGGCTGGGGCTCCCTGTGTGAGGGGCAGGGCTTCAGGCAGTGAGGGGCGGTGGATGGAGACAGCATCGGAAATATTGCATTAGGAAAAGTAAAAATGTAAATTTGGTAAATTTAGTGACTGTAAGAAAATGGCCCGGGATTATGTCAGGTGCAGTGCGAAGGACTAAATGATGCCAAAACAAAGCTCACAGATATTTCAAAAGCAGCGGAAAAAGTCAAGGAGGAAAACACAACTTAGGGGGCAAGATATGAGGGACATGGCATGAATATTTAAAACAAGAAAAAAGAAAAACAAGAAAAAATCGTTCCCAAAGTCAAAGCCTTCAAAATGCAGGCAGGCCATACGCCAGCAAGTGCAGGCACATGCAGCAAAGCTTGCCAAATCTGATCCCCACTGAAGGCCAAAACAGAAAAGAAGGGCCTACAAACAGGCTGGAGCGGAGACACCATCAAAGGAATTGTAATTGGAGGAGAAAAAAAGAAAATTTGGGAAATTTAGTGACTGTAAGAAAATGGCCCGGGATAATATCAGGTGCAGTGCGAAGGACCAAAAGATGCAAAAACTAAGCTCACAGATGTTGCAAAAGCAGGGGAAAAAGTCAAGGAGGAAGACACAACTTAGGTGGCAAGATATGAGGACATGGTACGGACACTTCAGAAATCAACCAAAAAAAGAAAAAAATCTTTCCCCAAGTCAAAGCCACCAAAAGGCATGGCATGCCATCAAGGGCAGGGAAATGCACCAATGATTCTTCGATTCGTCCCCATTGAAATCACAAGATTCCTTTTCCCTTCCCGAAAGGAAATGAAATTTCCTTTCGGGAAGGGAAAAGGAATCTTGTGAATCCCAAAAGAAAGGCTTGCAAACACTCTGGAAAGGAGATAAGTTCAAATGAAATGCAATTGAAAAAAGCAGAAAATCAGTAATTTTAATGTCTTCAAAAAATAGGCTGTGAGGAAATCAGCTGGATTGCAAAGGACCAAAAGATGCAAAAAATAGGCTCACAGATGTTGCAAAAGCAGGGGAAAAAGTCAAGGAGGAAGACACAACTTAGGGGGCAAGATATGAGGGACATGGCATGGACACTTCACAAAACAACGAAAAAAAAAATTTTTCCAAAGTCAAAGCCATCAAAATGCAGGCAGGCCATACACCAGCAAGTCCAGGCACATGCAGCAAAGCTTGCCAAAATTCATCCCCACTGAAGGCCCAAACAGAAAAGAAGGACCTACAAACACACTGGAACCGAGACTCCATCAAAGGAATTGCAATTGGAGGAGAAAAAAAGGAAATTTGGGAAATCCAGTGACTCTAAGAAAATGGCCCGGGATTATATGAGGTGCAGTGCGAAGGACCAAAAGATGCAAAAATTAAGCTAAGAGATGTTGCAAAATCAGGGGAAATAGTCAAGGAGGAAGACACAACTTACGGGGCAAGATATGAGGGACATGGCATGAACAGTTAAACAAAAAAAAAAAAAAAACAAGAAAAAATCTTTCCCAAAGTCAAAGCCATCAAAATGCAGGCAGGCCATACGCCAGCAAGTGCAGACACATGCAGCAAAGCTTGCCAAAATTGATCCCCACTGAAGGCCAAAACCGAAAAGAAGGACCTACAAACGCGGGGCTCCATGTGTGAGGGGCAGGGCTCCATGAGTGAGGGAAGGGGTTCCATGCATGAGGGGCGGGGTTCCGGGCTGTGAGGGGTGGGGATCCAGTCAGTGAGGGGTGGGGCTCTAGGCAGTGATTGCCGAGGCTCCATGTGTTAGGGTTAGGGCTGCAGCCAGAGAGGGGCAGGGCTCCATGTGTGAGGGAAAAGGCTCCATGTGTGTGGGGCAGGGCTCCAGCCAGTGATGGGCGGGGCTCCATGTGGGATGGGCAGGGCTCCATGCAGTGAGGGATAGGGCTCCATATTTGAGGGGCGGGGCTTCAAATATGAAGGGCAAGGCCCCATGAGTGAAGGCCGGGGTTCCAGGCTTTCAGGGGTGGGGATCCAGTCAGTGAGGGGCGGGGCTCAGGGCAGTGATGGCCGGGGCTCTTTGTGTTAGTGGCAGGGCTCCAGCCAGAGAGGGGCAAGGCTCCATGTGTGAGGGAAAGGGCTCCATGTTTGTGGGGCAGGGCTCCAGCCAGTGATGGGCGGGGATCCATGAGGGATGGGCAGGGCTCCATGCAGTCAGGGGCAAGGCTCCATATTTGAGGGGCGGGGCTCCAATTATGAAGGGCAAGGCCCCATGAGTGAGGCGCGGGGTTCCAGGCTTTCAGGGGTTGGGATCCAGTCAGTGCGGGGCAGGGCACTAGGCAGTCCTGGCTGGGGCTCCCTGTGTGAGGGGCAGGGCTTCTGGCAGTGAGGGGCGGTGGATGGAGACAGCATCGGAAATATTGCATTAGGAAAAGTAAAAATGTAAATTTGGTAAATTTAGTGACTGTAAGAAAATGGCCCGGGATTATGTCAGGTGCAGTGCGAAGGACTAAATGATGCCAAAACAAAGCTCACAGATATTTCAAAAGCAGCGGAAAAAGTCAAGGAGGAAAACACAACTTAGGGGGCAAGATATGAGGGACATGGCATGAATATTTAAAACAAGAAAAAAGAAAAACAAGAAAAAATCGTTCCCAAAGTCAAAGCCTTCAAAATGCAGGCAGGCCATACGCCAGCAAGTGCAGGCACATGCAGCAAAGCTTGCCAAATCTGATCCCCACTGAAGGCCAAAACAGAAAAGAAGGGCCTACAAACAGGCTGGAGCGGAGACACCATCAAAGGAATTGTAATTGGAGGAGAAAAAAAGAAAATTTGGGAAATTTAGTGACTGTAAGAAAATGGCCCGGGATAATATCAGGTGCAGTGCGAAGGACCAAAAGATGCAAAAACTAAGCTCACAGATGTTGCAAAAGCAGGGGAAAAAGTCAAGGAGGAAGACACAACTTAGGTGGCAAGATATGAGGACATGGTACGGACACTTCAGAAATCAACCAAAAAAAGAAAAAAATCTTTCCCCAAGTCAAAGCCACCAAAAGGCATGGCATGCCATCAAGGGCAGGGAAATGCACCAATGATTCTTCGATTCGTCCCCATTGAAATCACAAGATTCCTTTTCCCTTCCCGAAAGGAAATGAAATTTCCTTTCGGGAAGGGAAAAGGAATCTTGTGAATCCCAAAAGAAAGGCTTGCAAACACTCTGGAAAGGAGATAATTTCAAATGAAATGCAATTGAAAAAAGCAGAAAATCAGTAATTTTAATGTCTTCAAAAAATAGGCTGTGAGGAAATCAGCTGCATTGCAAAGGACCAAAAGATGCAAAAAATAGGCTCACAGATGTTGCAAAAGCAGGGGAAAAAGTCAAGGAGGAAGACACAACTTAGGGGGCAAGATATGAGGGACATGGCATGGACACTTCACAAAACAACGAAAAAAAATAATTTTTCCAAAGTCAAAGCCATCAAAATGCAGGCAGGCCATACACCAGCAAGTCCAGGCACATGCAGCAAAGCTTGCCAAAATTCATCCCCACTGAAGGCCCAAACAGAAAAGAAGGACCTACAAACACACTGGAACCGAGACTCCATGAAAGGAATTGCAATTGGAGGAGAAAAAAAGGAAATTTGGGAAATCTAGTGACTCTAAGAAAATGGCCCGGGATTATATGAGGTGCAGTGCGAAGGACCAAAAGATGCAAAAATTAAGCTAAGAGATGTTGCAAAATCAGGGGAAATAGTCAAGGAGGAAGACACAACTTACGGGGCAAGATATGAGGGACATGGCATGAACAGTTAAACAAAAAAAAAAAAAAAAAAAGAAAAAATCTTTCTCAAAGTCAAAGCCATCAAAATGCAGGCAGGCCATACGCCAGCAAGTGCAGATACATGCAGCAAAGCTTGCCAAAATTGATCCCCACTGAAGGCCAAAACCGAAAAGAAGGACCTACAAACGCGGGGCTCCATGTGTGAGGGGCAGGGCTCCATGAGTGAGGGAAGGGGTTCCATGCGTGAGGGGCGGGGTTCCGGGCTGTGAGGGGTGGGGATCCAGTCAGTGAGGGGTGGGGCTCTAGGCAGTGATTGCCGAGGCTCCATGTGTTAGGGTTAGGGCTGCAGCCAGAGAGGGGCAGGGCTCCATGTGTGAGGGAAAAGGCTCCATGTGTGTGGGGCAGGGCTCCAGCCAGTGATGGGCGGGGCTCCATGTGGGATGGGCAGGGCTCCATGCAGTGAGGGATAGGGCTCCATATTTGAGGGGCGGGGCTTCAAATATGAAGGGCAAGGCCCCATGAGTGAAGGCCGGGGTTCCAGGCTTTCAGGGGTGGGGATCCAGTCAGTGAGGGGCGGGGCTCAGGGCAGTGATGGCCGGGGCTCTTTGTGTTAGTGGCAGGGCTCCAGCCAGAGAGGGGCAAGGCTCCATGTGTGAGGGAAAGGGCTCCATGTTTGTGGGGCAGGGCTCCAGCCAGTGATGGGCGGGGATCCATGAGGGATGGGCAGGGCTCCATGCAGTCAGGGGCAAGGCTCCATATTTGAGGGGCGGGGCTCCAATTATGAAGGGCAAGGCCCCATGAGTGAGGCGCGGGGTTCCAGGCTTTCAGGGGTGGGGATCCAGTCAGTGCGGGGCGGGGCACTAGGCAGCCATGGCTGGGGCTCCCTGTGTGAGGGGCAGGGCTTCAGGCAGTGAGGGGCGGTGGATGGAGACAGCATCGGAAATATTGCATTAGGAAAAGTAAAAATGTAAATTTGGTAAATTTAGTGACTGTAAGAAAATGGCCCGGGATTATGTCAGGTGCAGTGCGAAGGACTAAATGATGCCAAAACAAAGCTCACAGATATTTCAAAAGCAGCGGAAAAAGTCAAGGAGGAAAACACAACTTAGGGGGCAAGATATGAGGGACATGGCATGAATATTTAAAACAAGAAAAAAGAAAAACAAGAAAAAATCGTTCCCAAAGTCAAAGCCTTCAAAATGCAGGCAGGCCATACGCCAGCAAGTGCAGGCACATGCAGCAAAGCTTGCCAAATCTGATCCCCACTGAAGGCCAAAACAGAAAAGAAGGGCCTACAAACAGGCTGGAGCGGAGACACCATCAAAGGAATTGTAATTGGAGGAGAAAAAAAGAAAATTTGGGAAATTTAGTGACTGTAAGAAAATGGCCCGGGATAATATCAGGTGCAGTGCGAAGGACCAAAAGATGCAAAAACTAAGCTCACAGATGTTGCAAAAGCAGGGGAAAAAGTCAAGGAGGAAGACACAACTTAGGTGGCAAGATATGAGGACATGGTACGGACACTTCAGAAATCAACCAAAAAATGAAAAAAATCTTTCCCCAAGTCAAAGCCACCAAAAGGCATGGCATGCCATCAAGGGCAGGGAAATGCACCAATGATTCTTCGATTCGTCCCCATTGAAATCACAAGATTCCTTTTCCCTTCCCGAAAGGAAATGAAATTTCCTTTCGGGAAGGGAAAAGGAATCTTGTGAATCCCAAAAGAAAGGCTTGCAAACACTCTGGAAAGGAGATAAGTTCAAATGAAATGCAATTGAAAAAAGCAGAAAATCAGTAATTTTAATGTCTTCAAAAAATAGGCTGTGAGGAAATCAGCTGCATTGCAAAGGACCAAAAGATGCAAAAAATAGGCTCACAGATGTTGCAAAAGCAGGGGAAAAAGTCAAGGAGGAAGACACAACTTAGGGGGCAAGATATGAGGGACATGGCATGGACACTTCACAAAACAACGAAAAAAAATAATTTTTCCAAAGTCAAAGCCATCAAAATGCAGGCAGGCCATACACCAGCAAGTCCAGGCACATGCAGCAAAGCTTGCCAAAATTCATCCCCACTGAAGGCCCAAACAGAAAAGAAGGACCTACAAACACACTGGAACCGAGACTCCATCAAAGGAATTGCAATTGGAGGAGAAAAAAAGGAAATTTGGGAAATCTAGTTACTCTAAGGAAATGGCCCGGGATTATATGAGGTGCAGTGCG
Source organism: Artemisiospiza belli (assembly GCA_021963965.1). NCBI lineage: Eukaryota > Metazoa > Chordata > Aves > Passeriformes > Passerellidae > Artemisiospiza > Artemisiospiza belli. Next base: position 46,020 of record JAKDEW010000920.1, read on the forward strand.
AAGGACCAAAAGATGCAAAAATTAAGCTAAGAGATGTTGCAAAATCAGGGGAAATAGTCAAGGAGGAAGACACAACTTACGGGGCAAGATATGAGGGACATGGCATGAACAGTTAAACAAAAAAAAAAAAAAAAACAAGAAAAAATCTTGCCCAAAGTCAAAGCCATCAAAATGCAGACAGGCCATACGCCAGCAAGTGCAGACACATGCAGCAAAGCTTGCCAAAATTGATCCCCACTGAAGGCCAAAACCGAAAAGAAGGACCTACAAACGCGACGCGGGGCTCCATGTGTGAGGGGCAGGGCTTCAGGCAGTGAGGGGCGGTGCTCTATGTGTGACGGAAGCGGCTCCATGTGTGTGGGGCAGGGCTCCAGCCAGTGATGGGCGGGGCTCCATGTGGGATGGGCAGGGCTCCATGAGTGAGGGAAGGGGTTCCATGCGTGAGGGGCGGGGTTCCGGGCTGTGAGGGGTGGGGATCCAGTCAGTGAGGGGTGGGGCTCTAGGCAGTGATTGCCGAGGCTCCATGTGTTAGGGTTAGGGCTGCAGCCAGAGAGGGGCAGGGCTCCATGTGTGAGGGAAAAGGCTCCATGTGTGTGGGGCAGGGCTCCAGCCAGTGATGGGCGGGGCTCCATGTGGGATGGGCAGGGCTCCATGCAGTGAGGGATAGGGCTCCATATTTGAGGGGCGGGGCTTCAAATATGAAGGGCAAGGCCCCATGAGTGAAGGCCGGGGTTCCAGGCTTTCAGGGGTGGGGATCCAGTCAGTGAGGGGCGGGGCTCAGGGCAGTGATGGCCGGGGCTCTTTGTGTTAGTGGCAGGGCTCCAGCCAGAGAGGGGCAAGGCTCCATGTGTGAGGGAAAGGGCTCCATGTTTGTGGGGCAGGGCTCCAGCCAGTGATGGGCGGGGATCCATGAGGGATGGGCAGGGCTCCATGCAGTCAGGGGCAAGGCTCCATATTTGAGGGGCGGGGCTCCAATTATGAAGGGCAAGGCCCCATGAGTGAGGCGCGGGGTTCCAGGCTTTCAGGGGTGGGGATCCAGTCAGTGCGGGGCGGGGCACTAGGCAGTCATGGCTGGGGCTCCCTGTGTGAGGGGCAGGGCTTCAGGCAGTGAGGGGCGGTGGATGGAGACAGCATCGGAAATATTGCATTAGGAAAAGTAAAAATGTAAATTTGGTAAATTTAGTGACTGTAAGAAAATGGCCCGGGATTATGTCAGGTGCAGTGCGAAGGACTAAATGATGCCAAAACAAAGCTCACAGATATTTCAAAAGCAGCGGAAAAAGTCAAGGAGGAAAACACAACTTAGGGGGCAAGATATGAGGGACATGGCATGAATATTTAAAACAAGAAAAAAGAAAAACAAGAAAAAATCGTTCCCAAAGTCAAAGCCTTCAAAATGCAGGCAGGCCATACGCCAGCAAGTGCAGGCACATGCAGCAAAGCATGCCAAATCTGATCCCCACTGAAGGCCAAAACAGAAAATAAGGGCCTACAAACAGGCTGGAGCGGAGACACCATCAAAGGAATTGTAATTGGAGGAGAAAAAAAGAAAATTTGGGAAATTTAGTGACTGTAAGAAAATGGCCCGGGATAATATCAGGTGCAGTGCGAAGGACCAAAAGATGCAAAAACTAAGCTCACAGATGTTGCAAAAGCAGGGGAAAAAGTCAAGGAGGAAGACACAACTTAGGGGGCAAGATATGAGGGACATGGCATGGACACTTCACAAAACAACGAAAAAAAAAAATTTTTCCAAAGTCAAAGCCATCAAAATGCAGGCAGGCCATACACCAGCAAGTCCAGGCACATGCAGCAAAGCTTGCCAAAACTGATCCCCACTGAACGCCCAAACAGAAAAGAAGGACCTACAAACACACTGGAACGGAGACTCCATCAAAGGAATTGCAATTGGAGGAGAAAAAAAGGAAATTTGGGAAATCTAGTTACTCTAAGAAAATGGCCCGGGATTATATGAGGTGCAGTGCGAAGGACCAAAAGATGCAAAAATTAAGCTAAGAGATGTTGCAAAATCAGGGGAAATAGTCAAGGAGCAAGACACAACTTACGGGGGCAATATATGAGGGACATGGCATGAACAGTTAAACAAAAAAAAAAAAAACAAGAAGAAATCTTTCCCAAAGTCAAAGCCATCAAAATGCAGGCAGGCCATACGCCAGCAAGTGCAGACACATGCAGCAAAGCTTGCCAAAATTGATCCCCACTGAAGGCCAAAACCGAAAAGAAGGACCTACAAAGGCGGGGCTCCATGTGTGAGGGGCAGGGCTTCAGGCAGTGAGGGGCGGTGCTCCATGTGTGACGGAAGCGGCTCCATGTGTGTGGGGCAGGGCTCCAGCCAGTGATGGGCGGGGCTCCATGTGGGATGGGCAGGGCTCCATGAGTGAGGGAAGGGGTTCCATGCGTGAGGGGCGGGGTTCCGGGCTGTGAGGGGTGGGGATCCAGTCAGTGAGGGGTGGGGCTCTAGGCAGTGATTGCCGAGGCTCCATGTGTTAGGGTTAGGGCTGCAGCCAGAGAGGGGCAGGGCTCCATGTGTGAGGGAAAAGGCTCCATGTGTGTGGGGCAGGGCTCCAGCCAGTGATGGGCGGGGCTCCATGTGGGATGGGCAGGGCTCCATGCAGTGAGGGATAGGGCTCCATATTTGAGGGGCGGGGCTTCAAATATGAAGGGCAAGGCCCCATGAGTGAAGGCCGGGATTCCAGGCTTTCAGGGGTGGGGATCCAGTCAGTGAGGGGCGGGGCTCAGGGCAGTGATGGCCGGGGCTCTTTGTGTTAGTGGCAGGGCTCCAGCCAGAGAGGGGCAAGGCTCCATGTGTGAGGGAAAGGGCTCCATGTTTGTGGGGCAGGGCTCCAGCCAGTGATGGGCGGGGATCCATGAGGGATGGGCAGGGCTCCATGCAGTCAGGGGCAAGGCTCCATCTTTGAGGGGCGGGGCTCCAATTATGAAGGGCAAGGCCCCATGAGTGAGGCGCGGGGTTCCAGGCTTTCAGGGGTGGGGATCCAGTCAGTGCGGGGCGGGGCACTAGGCAGTCATGGCTGGGGCTCCCTGTGTGAGGGGCAGGGCTTCAGGCAGTGAGGGGCGGTGGATGGAGACAGCATCGGAAATATTGCATTAGGAAAAGTAAAAATGTAAATTTGGTAAATTTAGTGACTGTAAGAAAATGGCCCGGGATTATGTCAGGTGCAGTGCGAAGGACTAAATGATGCCAAAACAAAGCTCACAGATATTTCAAAAGCAGCGGAAAAAGTCAAGGAGGAAAACACAACTTAGGGGGCAAGATATGAGGGACATGGCATGAATATTTAAAACAAGAAAAAAGAAAAACAAGAAAAAATCGTTCCCAAAGTCAAAGCCTTCAAAATGCAGGCAGGCCATACGCCAGCAAGTGCAGGCACATGCAGCAAAGCATGCCAAATCTGATCCCCACTGAAGGCCAAAACAGAAAAGAAGGGCCTACAAACAGGCTGGAGCGGAGACACCATCAAAGGAATTGTAATTGGAGGAGAAAAAAAGAAAATTTGGGAAATTTAGTGACTGTAAGAAAATGGCCCGGGATAATATCAGGTGCAGTGCGAAGGACCAAAAGATGCAAAAACTAAGCTCACAGATGTTGCAAAAGCAGGGGAAAAAGTCAAGGAGGAAGACACAACTTAGGGGGCAAGATATGAGGGACATGGCATGGACACTTCACAAAACAACGAAAAAAAAAAATTTTTCCAAAGTCAAAGCCATCAAAATGCAGGCAGGCCATACACCAGCAAGTCCAGGCACATGCAGCAAAGCTTGCCAAAATTCATCCCCACTGAAGGCCCAAACAGAAAAGAAGGACCTACAAACACACTGGAACGGAGACTCCATCAAAGGAATTGCAATTGGAGGAGAAAAAAAGGAAATTTGGGAAATCTAGTTACTCTAAGAAAATGGCCCGGGATTATATGAGGTGCAGTGCGAAGGACCAAAAGATGCAAAAATTAAGCTAAGAGATGTTGCAAAATCAGGGGAAATAGTCAAGGAGGAAGACACAACTTACGGGGCAATATATGAGGGACATGGCATGAACAGTTAAACAAAAAAAAAAAAAACAAGAAGAAATCTTTCCCAAAGTCAAAGCCATCAAAATGCAGGCAGGCCATACGCCAGCAAGTGCAGACACATGCAGCAAAGCTTGCCAAAATTGATCCCCACTGAAGGCCAAAACCGAAAAGAAGGACCTACAAACGCGGGGCTCCATCTGTGAGGGGCAGGGCTTCAGGCAGTGAGGGGCGGTGCTCCATGTGTGACGGAAGCGGCTCCATGTGTGTGGGGCAGGGCTCCAGCCAGTGATGGGCGGGGCTCCATGTGGGATGGGCAGGGCTCCATGAGTGAGGGAAGGGGTTCCATGCGTGAGGGGGCGGGGTTCCGGGCTGTGAGGGGTGGGGATCCAGTCAGTGAGGGGTGGGGCTCTAGGCAGTGATTGCCGAGGCTCCATGTGTTAGGGTTAGGGCTGCAGCCAGAGAGGGGCAGGGCTCCATGTGTGAGGGAAAAGGCTCCATGTGTGTGGGGCAGGGCTCCAGCCAGTGATGGGCGGGGCTCCATGTGGGATGGGCAGGGCTCCATGCAGTGAGGGATAGGGCTCCATATTTGAGGGGCGGGGCTTCAAATATGAAGGGCAAGGCCCCATGAGTGAAGGCCGGGCTTCCAGGCTTTCAGGGGTGGGGATCCAGTCAGTGAGGGGCGGGGCTCAGGGCAGTGATGGCCGGGGCTCTTTGTGTTAGTGGCAGGGCTCCAGCCAGAGAGGGGCAAGGCTCCATGTGTGAGGGAAAGGGCTCCATGTTTGTGGGGCAGGGCTCCAGCCAGTGATGGGCGGGGATCCATGAGGGATGGGCAGGGCTCCATGCAGTCAGGGGCAAGGCTCCATATTTGAGGGGCGGGGCTCCAATTATGAAGGGCAAGGCCCCATGAGTGAGGCGCGGGGTTCCAGGCTTTCAGGGGTGGGGATCCAGTCAGTGCGGGGCGGGGCACTAGGCAGTCATGGCTGGGGCTCCCTGTGTGAGGGGCAGGGCTTCAGGCAGTGAGGGGCGGTGGATGGAGACAGCATCGGAAATATTGCATTAGGAAAAGTAAAAATGTAAATTTGGTAAATTTAGTGACTGTAAGAAAATGGCCCGGGATTATGTCAGGTGCAGTGCGAAGGACTAAATGATGCCAAAACAAAGCTCACAGATATTTCAAAAGCAGCGGAAAAAGTCAAGGAGGAAAACACAACTTAGGGGGCAAGATATGAGGGACATGGCATGAATATTTAAAACAAGAAAAAAGAAAAACAAGAAAAAATCGTTCCCAAAGTCAAAGCCTTCAAAATGCAGGCAGGCCATACGCCACCAAGGGCAGGCACATGCAGCAAAGCTTGCCAAATCTGATCCCCACTGAAGGCCAAAACAGAAAAGAAGGGCCTACAAACAGGCTGGAGCGGAGACACCATCAAAGGAATTGTAATTGGAGGAGAAAAAAAAAAACAAAATTTGGGAAATTTAGTGACTGTAAGAAAATGGCCCGGGATAATATCAGGTGCAGTGCGAAGGACCAAAAGATGCAAAAACTAAGCTCACAGATGTTGCAAAAGCAGGGGAAAAAGTCAAGGAGGAAGACACAACTTAGGGGGCAAGATATAAGGACACGGCATGGACACTTCAGAAATCAACCAAAAAATGAAAAAAATCTTTCCCCAAGTCAAAGCCACCAAAAGGCATGGCATGCCATCAAGGGCAGGGAAATGCACCAATGATTCTTCAATTCGTCCCCATTGAAATCACAAGATTTCTTTTCCCTTCCCGAAAGGAAATGAAATTTCCTTTCGGGAAGGGAAAAGGAATCTTGTGAATCCCAAAAGAAAGGCTTGCAAACACTCTGGAAAGGAGATAAGTTCAAATGAAATGCAATTGAAAAAAGCAGAAATCAGTAATTTTAATGTCTTCAAAAAATAGGCTGTGAGGAAATCAGCTGCATTGCAAAGGAACAAAACATGCAAAAAATAGGCTCACAGATGTTGCAAAAGCAGGGGAAAAAGTCAAGGAGGAAGACACAACTTAGGGGGCAAGATATGAGGGACATGGCATGGACACTTCACAAAACAACGAAAAAAAATAATTTTTCCAAAGTCAAAGCCATCAAAATGCAGGCAGGCCATACACCAGCAAGTCCAGGCACATGCAGCAAAGCTTGCCAAAATTTATCCCCTCTGAAGGCCCAAACAGAAAAGAAGGACCTACAAACACACTGGAACCGAGACTCCATCAAAGGAATTGCAATTGGAGGAGAAAAAAAGGAAATTTGGGAAATCTAGTTACTCTAAGGAAATGGCCCGGGATTATATGAGGTGCAGTGCGAAGGACCAAAAGATGGAAAAATTAAGCTAAGAGATGTTGCAAAATCAGGGGAAATAGTCAAGGAGGAAGACACAACTTACGGGGGCAATATATGAGGGACATGGCATGAACAGTTAAACAAAAAAAAAAAAAACAAGAAGAAATCTTTCCCAAAGTCAAAGCCATCAAAATGCAGGCAGGCCATACGCCAGCAAGTGCAGACACATGCAGCAAAGCTTGCCAAAATTGATCCCCACTGAAGGCCAAAACCGAAAAGAAGGACCTACAAACGCGGGGCTCCATCTGTGAGGGGCAGGGCTTCAGGCAGTGAGGGGCGGTGCTCCATGTGTGACGGAAGCGGCTCCATGTGTGTGGGGCAGGGCTCCAGCCAGTGATGGGCGGGGCTCCATGTGGGATGGGCAGGGCTCCATGAGTGAGGGAAGGGGTTCCATGCGTGAGGGGCGGGGTTCCGGGCTGTGAGGGGTGGGGATCCAGTCAGTGAGGGGTGGGGCTCTAGGCAGTGATTGCCGAGGCTCCATGTGTTAGGGTTAGGGCTGCAGCCAGAGAGGGGCAGGGCTCCATGTGTGAGGGAAAAGGCTCCATGTGTGTGGGGCAGGGCCCCAGCCAGTGATGGGCGGGGCTCCATGTGGGATGGGCAGGGCTCCATGCAGTGAGGGATAGGGCTCCATATTTGAGGGGCGGGGCTTCAAATATGAAGGGCAAGGCCCCATGAGTGAAGGCCGGGGTTCCAGGCTTTCAGGGGTGGGGATCCAGTCAGTGAGGGGCGGGGCTCAGGGCAGTGATGGCCGGGGCTCTTTGTGTTAGTGGCAGGGCTCCAGCCAGAGAGGGGCAAAGCTCCATGTGTGAGGGAAAGGGCTCCATGTTTGTGGGGCAGGGCTCCAGCCAGTGATGGGCGGGGATCCATGAGGGATGGGCAGGGCTCCATGCAGTCAGGGGCAAGGCTCCATATTTGAGGGGCGGGGCTCCAATTATGAAGGGCAAGGCCCCATGAGTGAGGCGCGGGGTTCCAGGCTTTCAGGGGTGGGGCTCCAGTCAGTGCGGGGTGGGGCACTAGGCAGTCATGGCTGGGGCTCCCTGTGTGAGGGGCAGGGCTTCAGGCAGTGAGGGGCGGTGGATGGAGACAGCATCGGAAATATTGCATTAGGAAAAGTAAAAATGTAAATTTGGTAAATTTAGTGACTGTAAGAAAATGGCCCGGGATTATGTCAGGTGCAGTGCGAAGGACTAAATGATGCCAAAACAAAGCTCACAGATATTTCAAAAGCAGCGGAAAAAGTCAAGGAGGAAAACACAACTTAGGGGGCAAGATATGAGGGACATGGCATGAATATTTAAAACAAGAAAAAAGAAAAACAAGAAAAAATCGTTCCCAAAGTCAAAGCCTTCAAAATGCAGGCAGGCCATACGCCAGCAAGTGCAGGCACATGCAGCAAAGCATGCCAAATCTGATCCCCACTGAAGGCCAAAACAGAAAAGAAGGGCCTACAAACAGGCTGGAGCGGAGACACCATCAAAGGAATTGTAATTGGAGGAGAAAAAAAGAAAATTTGGGAAATTTAGTGACTGTAAGAAAATGGCCCGGGATAATATCAGGTGCAGTGCGAAGGACCAAAAGATGCAAAAACTAAGCTCACAGATGTTGCAAAAGCAGGGGAAAAAGTCAAGGAGGAAGACACAACTTAGGGGGCAAGATATAAGGACACGGCATGGACACTTCAGAAATCAACCAAAAATGAAAAAAATCTTTCCCCAAGTCAAAGCCACCAAAAGGCATGGCATGCCATCAAGGGCAGGGAAATGCACCAATGATTGTACGATTCGTCCCCATTGAAATCACAAGATTTCTTTTCCCTTCCCGAAAGGAAATGAAATTTCCTTTCGGGAAGGGAAAAGGTATCTTGTGAATCCCAAAAGAAAGGCTTGCAAACACTCTGGAAAGGAGATAAGTTCAAATGAAATGCAATTGAAAAAAGCAGAAAATCAGTAATTTTAATGTCTTCAAAAAATAGGCTGTGAGGAAATCAGCTGTATTGCAAAGGACCAAAACATGCAAAAAATAGGCTCACAGATGTTGCAAAAGCAGGGGAAAAAGTCAAGGAGGAAGACACAACTTAGGGGGCAAGATATGAGGGACATGGCATGGACACTTCACAAAACAACGAAAAAAAAAAATTTTTCCAAAGTCAAAGCCATCAAAATGCAGGCAGGCCATACACCAGCAAGTGCAGGCACATGCAGCAAAGCTTGCCAAAATTCATCCCCACTGAAGGCCCAAACAGAAAAGAAGGACCTACAAACACACTGGAACCGAGACTCCATCAAAGGAATTGCAATTGGAGGAGAAAAAAAGGAAATTTGGGAAATCTAGTGACTCTAAGAAAATGGCCCGGGATTATATGAGGTGCAGTGCGAAGGACCAAAAGATGCAAAAATTAAGCTAAGAGATGTTGCAAAATCAGGGGAAATAGTCAAGGAGGAAGACACAACTTACGGGGCAAGATATGAGGGACATGGCATGAACAGTTAAACAAAAAAAAAAAAAAAACAAGAAAAGATCTTTCCCAAAGTCAAAGCCATCAAAATGCAGACAGGCCATACGCCAGCAAGTGCAGACACATGCAGCAAAGCTTGCCAAAATTGATCCCCACTGAAGGCCAAAACCGAAAAGAAGGACCTACAAACGCGACGCGGGGCTCCATGTGTGAGGGGCAGGGCTTCAGGCAGTGAGGTGCGGTGCTCTATGTGTGACGGAAGCGGCTCCATGTGTGTGGGGCAGGGCTCCAGCCAGTGATGGGCGGGGCTCCATGTGGGATGGGCAGGGCTCCATGAGTGAGGGAAGGGGTTCCATGCGTGAGGGGCGGGGTTCCGGGCTGTGAGGGGTGGGGATCGAGTCAGTGAGCGGTGGGGCTCTAGGCAGTGATTGCCGAGGCTCCATGTGTTAGGGTTAGGGCTGCAGCCAGAGAGGGGCAGGGCTCCATGTGTGAGGGAAAAGGCTCCATGTGTGTGGGGCAGGGCTCCAGCCAGTGATGGGCGGGGCTCCATGTGGGATGGGCAGGGCTCCATGCAGTGAGGGATAGGGCTCCATATTTGAGGGGCGGGGCTTCAAATATGAAGGGCAAGGCCCCATGAGTGAAGGCCGGGATTCCAGGCTTTCAGGGGTGGGGATCCAGTCAGTGAGGGGCGGGGCTCAGGGCAGTGATGGCCGGGGCTCTTTGTGTTAGTGGCAGGGCTCCAGCCAGAGAGGGGCAAGGCTCCATGTGTGAGGGAAAGGGCTCCATGTTTGTGGGGCAGGGCTCCAGCCAGTGATGGGCGGGGATCCATGAGGGATGGGCAGGGCTCCATGCAGTCAGGGGCAAGGCTCCATATTTGAGGGGCGGGGCTCCAATTATGAAGGGCAAGGCCCCATGAGTGAGGCGCGGGGTTCCAGGCTTTCAGGGGTGGGGATCCAGTCAGTGCGGGGCGGGGCACTAGGCAGTCATGGCTGGGGCTCCCTGTGTGAGGGGCAGGGCTTCAGGCAGTGAGGGGCGGTGGATGGAGACAGCATCGGAAATATTGCATTAGGAAAAGTAAAAATGTAAATTTGGTAAATTTAGTGACTGTAAGAAAATGGCCCGGGATTATGTCAGGTGCAGTGCGAAGGACTAAATGATGCCAAAACAAAGCTCACAGATATTTCAAAAGCAGCGGAAAAAGTCAAGGAGGAAAACACAACTTAGGGGGCAAGATATGAGGGACATGGCATGAATATTTAAAACAAGAAAAAAGAAAAACAAGAAAAAATCGTTCCCAAAGTCAAAGCCTTCAAAATGCAGGCAGGCCATACGCCAGCAAGTGCAGGCACATGCAGCAAAGCATGCCAAATCTGATCCCCACTGAAGGCCAAAACAGAAAAGAAGGGCCTACAAACAGGCTGGAGCGGAGACACCATCAAAGGAATTGTAATTGGAGGAGAAAAAAAGAAAATTTGGGAAATTTAGTGACTGTAAGAAAATGGCCCGGGATAATATCAGGTGCAGTGCGAAGGACCAAAAGATGCAAAAACTAAGCTCACAGATGTTGCAAAAGCAGGGGAAAAAGTCAAGGAGGAAGACACAACTTAGGTGGCAAGATATGAGGACATGGCACGGACACTTCAGAAAACAACCAAAAAATGAAAAAAATCTTTCCCCAAGTCAAAGCCACCAAAAGGCATGGCATGCCATCAAGGGCAGGGAAATGCACCAATGATTCTTCGATTCGTCCCCATTGAAATCACAAGATTTCTTTTCCCTTCCCGAAAGGAAATGAAATTTCCTTTCGGGAAGGGAAAAGGAATCTTGTGAATCCCAAAAGAAAGGCTTGCAAACACTCTGGAAAGGAGATAAGTTCAAATGAAATGCAATTGAAAAAAGCAGAAAATCAGTAATTTTAATGTCTTCAAAAAATAGGCTGTGAGGAAATCAGCTGCATTGCAAAGGACCAAAAGATGCAAAAAATAGGCTCACAGATGTTGCAAAAGCAGGGGAAAAAGTCAAGGAGGAAGACACAACTTAGGTGGCAAGATATGAGGGACATGGCATGGACACTTCACAAAACAACGAAAAAAAAAAATTTTTCCAAAGTCAAAGCCATCAAAATGCAGGCAGGCCATACACCAGCAAGTCCAGGCACATGCAGCAAAGCTTGCCAAAATTCATCCCCACTGAAGGCCCAAAGAGAAAAGAAGGACCTACAAACACACTGGAACGGAGACTCCATCAAAGGAATTGCAATTGGAGGAGAAAAAAAGGAAATTTGGGAAATCTAGTTACTCTAAGGAAATGGCCCGGGATTATATGAGGTGCAGTGCGAAGGACCAAAAGATGCAAAAATTAAGCTAAGAGATGTTGCAAAATCAGGGGAAATAGTCAAGGAGGAAGACACAACTTACGGGGCAAGATATGAGGGACATGGCATGAACAGTTAAACAAAAAAAAAAAAAAACAAGAAAAGATCTTTCCCAAAGTCAAAGCCATCAAAATGCAGGCAGGCCATACGCCAGCAAGTGCAGACACATGCAGCAAAGCTTGCCAAAATTGATCCCCACTGAAGGCCAAAACCGAAAAGAAGGACCTACAAACGCGACGCGGTGTTCCATGTGTGAGGGGCAGGGCTTCAGGCAGTGAGGTGCGGTGCTCTATGTGTGACGGAAGCGGCTCCATGTGTGTGGGGCAGGGCTCCAGCCAGTGATGGGCGGGGCTCCATGTGGGATGGGCAGGGCTCCATGAGTGAGGGAAGGGGTTCCATGCGTGAGGGGCGGGGTTCCGGGCTGTGAGGGGTGGGGATCAAGTCAGTGAGGGGTGGGGCTCTAGGCAGTGATTGCCGAGGCTCCATGTGTTAGGGTTAGGGCTGCAGCCAGAGAGGGGCAGGGCTCCATGTGTGAGGGAAAAGGCTCCATGTGTGTGGGGCAGGGCTCCAGCCAGTGATGGGCGGGGCTCCATGTGGGATGGGCAGGGCTCCATGCAGTGAGGGATAGGGCTCCATATTTGAGGGGCGGGGCTTCAAATATGAAGGGCAAGGCCCCATGAGTGAAGGCCGGGGTTCCAGGCTTTCAGGGGTGGGGATCCAGTCAGTGAGGGGCGGGGCTCAGGGCAGTGATGGCCGGGGCTCTTTGTGTTAGTGGCAGGGCTCCAGCCAGAGAGGGGCAAGGCTCCATGTGTGAGGGAAAGGGCTCCATGTTTGTGGGGCAGGGCTCCAGCCAGTGATGGGCGGGGATCCATGAGGGATGGGCAGGGCTCCATGCAGTCAGGGGCAAGGCTCCATCTTTGAGGGGCGGGGCTCCAATTATGAAGGGCAAGGCCCCATGAGTGAGGCGCGGGGTTCCAGGCTTTCAGGGGTGGGGATCCAGTCAGTGCGGGGCGGGGCACTAGGCAGTCATGGCTGGGGCTCCCTGTGTGAGGGGCAGGGCTTCAGGCAGTGAGGGGCGGTGGATGGAGACAGCATCGGAAATATTGCATTAGGAAAAGTAAAAATGTAAATTTGGTAAATTTAGTGACTGTAAGAAAATGGCCCGGGATTATGTCAGGTGCAGTGCGAAGGACTAAATGATGCCAAAACAAAGCTCACAGATATTTCAAAAGCAGCGGAAAAAGTCAAGGAGGAAAACACAACTTAGGGGGCAAGATATGAGGGACATGGCATGAATATTTAAAACAAGAAAAAAGAAAAACAAGAAAAAATCGTTCCCAAAGTCAAAGCCTTCAAAATGCAGGCAGGCCATACGCCAGCAAGTGCAGGCACATGCAGCAAAGCATGCCAAATCTGATCCCCACTGAAGGCCAAAACAGAAAAGAAGGGCCTACAAACAGGCTGGAGCGGAGACACCATCAAAGGAATTGTAATTGGAGGAGAAAAAAAGAAAATTTGGGAAATTTAGTGACTGTAAGAAAATGGCCCGGGATAATATCAGGTGCAGTGCGAAGGACCAAAAGATGCAAAAACTAAGCTCACAGATGTTGCAAAAGCAGGGGAAAAAGTCAAGGAGGAAGACACAACTTAGGGGGCAAGATATGAGGGACATGGCATGGACACTTCACAAAACAACGAAAAAAAAAAATTTTTCCAAAGTCAAAGCCATCAAATTGCAGGCAGGCCATACACCAGCAAGTGCAGGCACATGCAGCAAAGCTTGCCAAAATTCATCCCCACTGAAGGCCCAAACAGAAAAGAAGGACCTACAAACACACTGGAACGGAGACTCCATCAAAGGATGTGCAATTGGAGGAGAAAAAAAGGAAATTTGGGAAATCTAGTTACTCTAAGAAAATGGCCCGGGATAATATCAGGTGCAGTGCGAAGGACCAAAAGATGCAAAAACTAAGCTCACAGATGTTGCAAAAGCAGGGGAAAAAGTCAAGGAGGAAGACACAACTTAGGTGGCAAGATATGAGGACATGGCATGGACACTTCAGAAAACAACCAAAAAATGAAAAAAATCTTTCCCCAAGTCAAAGCCACCAAAAGGCATGGCATGCCATCAAGGGCAGGGAAATGCACCAATGATTCTTCGATTCGTCCCCATTGAAATCACAAGATTTCTTTTCCCTTCCCGAAAGGAAATGAAATTTCCTTTCGGGAAGGGAAAAGGAATCTTGTGAATCCCAAAAGAAAGGCTTGCAAACACTCTGGAAAGGAGATAGGTTCAAATGAAATGCAATTGAAAAAAGCAGAAAATCAGTAATTTTAATGTCTTCAAAAAATAGGCTGTGAGGAAATCAGCTGCATTGCAAAGGACCAAAAGATGCAAAAAATAGGCTCACAGATGTTGCAAAAGCAGGGGAAAAAGTCAAGGAGGAAGACACAACTTAGGGGGCAAGATATGAGGGACATGGCATGGACACTTCACAAAAGAACGAAAAAAAAAAAAAAATTTCCAAAGTCAAAGCCATCAAAATGCAGGCAGGCCATACACCAGCAAGTCCAGGCACATGCAGCAAAGCTTGCCAAAATTCATCCCCACTGAAGGCCCAAACAGAAAAGAAGGACCTACAAACACACTGGAACGGAGACTCCATCAAAGGAATTGCAATTGGAGGAGAAAAAAAGGAAATTTGGGAAATCTAGTTACTCTAAGAAAATGGCCCGGGATTATATGAGGTGCAGTGCGATGGACCAAAAGATGCAAAAATTAAGCTAAGAGATGTTGCAAAATCAGGGGAAATAGTCAAGGAGGAAGACACAACTTACGGGGCAAGATATGAGGGACATGGCATGAACAGTTAAACAAAAAACAAAAAACAAGAAAAAATCTTTCCCAAAGTCAAAGCCATCAAAATGCAGGCAGGCCATACGCCAGCAAGTGCAGACACATGCAGCAAAGCTTGCCAAAATTGATCCCCACTGAAGGCCAAAACCGAAAAGAAGGACCTACAAAGGCGGGGCTCCATGTGTGAGGGGCAGGGCTTCAGGCAGTGAGGGGCGGTGCTCTATGTGTGACGGAAGCGGCTCCATGTGTGTGGGGCAGGGCTCCAGCCAGTGATGGGCGGGGCTCCATGTGGGATGGGCAGGGCTCCATGAGTGAGGGAAGGGGTTCCATGCGTGAGGGGCGGGGTTCCGGGCTGTGAGGGGTGGGGATCCAGTCAGTGAGGGGTGGGGCTCTAGGCAGTGATTGCCGAGGCTCCATGTGTTAGGGTTAGGGCTGCAGCCAGAGAGGGGCAGGGCTCCATGTGTGAGGGAAAAGGCTCCATGTGTGTGGGGCAGGGCTCCAGCCAGTGATGGGCGGGGCTCCATGTGGGATGGGCAGGGCTCCATGCAGTGACGGATAGGGCTCCATATTTGAGGGGCGGGGCTTCAAATATGAAGGGCAAGGCCCCATGAGTGAAGGCCGGGGGTTCCAGGCTTTCAGGGGTGGGGATCCAGTCAGTGAGGGGCGGGGCTCAGGGCAGTGATGGCCGGGGCTCTTTGTGTTAGTGGCAGGGCTCCAGCCAGAGAGGGGCAAGGCTCCATGTGTGAGGGAAAGGGCTCCATGTTTGTGGGGCAGGGCTCCAGCCAGTGATGTGCGGGGATCCATGAGGGATGGGCAGGGCTCCATGCAGTCAGGGGCAAGGCTCCATATTTGAGGGGCGGGGCTCCAATTATGAAGGGCAAGGCCCCATGAGTGAGGTGCGGGGTTCCAGGCTTTCAGGGGTGGGGATCCAGTCAGTGCGGGGTGGGGCACTAGGCAGTCATGGCTGGGGCTCCCTGTGTGAGGGGCAGGGCTTCAGGCAGTGAGGGGCGGTGGATGGAGACAGCATCGGAAATAGTGCATTAGGAAAAGTAAAAATGTAAATTTGGTAAATTTAGTGACTGTAAGAAAATGGCCCGGGATTATGTCAGGTGCAGTGCGAAGGACTAAATGATGCCAAAACAAAGCTCACAGATATTTCAAAAGCAGCGGAAAAAGTCAAGGAGGAAAACACAACTTAGGGGGCAAGATATGAGGGACATGGCATGAATATTTAAAACAAGAAAAAAGAAAAACAAGAAAACATCGTTCCCAAAGTCAAAGCCTTCAAAATGCAGGCAGGCCATACGCCAGCAAGTGCAGGCACATGCAGCAAAGCTTGCCAAATCTGATCCCCACTGAAGGCCAAAGCAGAAAAGAAGGGCCTACAAACAGGCTGGAGCGGAGACACCATCAAAGGAATTGTAATTGGAGGAGAAAAAAAGAAAATTTGGGAAATTTAGTGACTGTAAGAAAATGGCCCGGGATAATATCAGGTGCAGTGCGAAGGACCAAAAGATGCAAAAACTAAGCTCACAGATGTTGCAAAAGCAGGGGAAAAAGTCAAGGAGGAAGACACAACTTAGGTGGCAAGATATGAGGACATGGCATGGACACTTCAGAAATCAACCAAAAAATGAAAAAAAATCTTTCCCCAAGTCAAAGCCACCAAAAGGCATGGCATGCCATCAAGGGCAGGGAAATGCACCAATGATTCTTCGATTCGTCCCCATTGAAATCACAAGATTCCTTTTCCCTTCCCGAAAGGAAATGAAATTTCCTTTCGGGAAGGGAAAAGGAATCTTGTGAATCCCAAAAGAAAGGCTTGCAAACACTCTGGAAAGGAGATAAGTTCAAATGAAATGCAATTGAAAAAAGCAGAAAATCAGTAATTTTAATGTCTTCAAAAAATAGGCTGTGAGGAAATCAGCTGCATTGCAAAGGACCAAAAGATGCAAAAAATAGGCTCACAGATGTTGCAAAAGCAGGGGAAAAAGTCAAGGAGGAAGACACAACTTAGGGGGCAAGATATGAGGGACATGGCATGGACACTTCACAAAACAACGAAAAAAAAAAATTTTTCCAAAGTCAAAGCCATCAAAATGCAGGCAGGCCATACACCAGCAAGTCCAGGCAGATGCAGCAAAGCTTGCCAAAATTCATCCCCACTGAAGGCCCAAACAGAAAAGAAGGACCTACAAACACACTGGAACGGAGTCTCCATCAAAGGAATTGCAATTGGAGGAGAAAAAAAGGAAATTTGGGAAATCTAGTTACTCTAAGAAAATGGCCCGGGATTATTTGAGGTGCAGTGCGAAGGACCAAAAGATGCAAAAATTAAGCTAAGAGATGTTGCAAAATCAGGGGAAATAGTCAAGGAGGAAGACACAACTTACGGGGCAAGATATGAGGGACATGGCATGAACAGTTAAACAAAAAACAAAAAACAAGAAAAAATCTTTCCCAAAGTCAAAGCCATCAAAATGCAGGCAGGCCATACGCCAGCAAGTGCAGACACATGCAGCAAAGCTTGCCAAAATTGATCCCCACTGAAGGCCAAAACCGAAAAGAAGGACCTACAAACGCGGGGCTCCATGTGTGAGGGGCAGGGCTTCAGGCAGTGAGGGGCGGTGCTCTATGGGTGACGGAAGCGGCTCCATGTGTGTGGGGCAGGGCTCCAGCCAGTGATGGGCGGGGCTCCATGTGGGATGGGCAGGGCTCCATGCAGTGAGGGATAGGGCTCCATATTTGAGGGGCGGGGCTTCAAATATGAAGGGCAAGGCCCCATGAGTGAAGGCCGGGGTTCCAGGCTTTCAGGGGTGGGGATCCAGTCAGTGAGGGGCGGGGCTCAGGGCAGTGATGGCCGGGGCTCTTTGTGTTAGTGGCAGGGCTCCAGCCAGAGAGAGGCAAGGCTCCATGTGTGAGGGAAAGGGCTCCATGTTTGTGGGGCAGGGCTCCAGCCAGTGATGGGCGGGGATCCATGAGGGATGGGCAGGGCTCCATGCTGTGAGGGATAGGGCTCCATATTTGAGGGGCGGGGCTCCAATTATGAAGGGCAAGGCCCCATGAGTGAGGCGCGGGGTTCCAGGCTTTCAGGGGTGGGGATCCAGTCAGTGCGGGGCGGGGCACTAGGCAGTCATGGCTGGGGCTCCCTGTGTGAGGGGCAGGGCTTCAGGCAGTGAGGGGCGGTGGATGGAGACAGCATCGGAAATATTGCATTAGGAAAAGTAAAAATGTAAATTTAGTAAATTTAGTGACTGTAAGAAAATGGCCCGGGATTATGTCAGGTGCAGTGCGAAGGACTAAATGATGCCAAAACAAAGCTCACAGATATTTCAAAAGCAGCGGAAAAAGTCAAGGAGGAAAACACAACTTAGGGGGCAAGATATGAGGGACATGGCATGAATATTTAAAACAAGAAAAAAGAAAAACAAGAAAAAATCGTTCCCAAAGTCAAAGCCTTCAAAATGCAGGCAGGCCATACGCCAGCAAGTGCAGGCACATGCAGCAAAGCTTGCCAAATCTGATCCCCACTGAAGGCCAAAACAGAAAAGAAGGGCCTACAAACAGGCTGGAGCGGAGACACCATCAAAGGAATTGTAATTGGAGGAGAAAAACGAAAATTTGGGAAATTTAGTGACTGTAAGAAAATGGCCCGGGATAATATCAGGTGCAGTGCGAAGGACCAAAAGATGCAAAAACTAAGCTCACAGATGTTGCAAAAGCAGGGGAAAAAGTCAAGGAGGAAGACACAACTTAGGGGGCAAGATATGAGGACATGGCATGGACACTTCAGAAATCAACCAAAAAATGAAAAAAATCTTTCCCCAAGTCAAAGCCACCAAAAGGCATGGCATGCCATCAAGTGCAGGGAAATGCACCAATGATTCTTCGATTCGTCCCCATTGAAATCACAAGATTCCTTTTCCCTTCCCGAAAGGAAATGAAATTTCCTTTCGGGAAGGGAAAAGGAATCTTGTGAATCCCAAAAGAAAGGCTTGCAAACACTCTGGAAAGGAGATAAGTTCAAATGAAATGCAATTGAAAAAAGCAGAAAATCAGTAATTTTAATGTCTTCAAAAAATAGGCTGTGAGGAAATCAGCTGCATTGCAAAGGACCAAAAGATGCAAAAAATAGGCTCACAGATGTTGCAAAAGCAGGGGAAAAAGTCAAGGAGGAAGACACAACTTAGGGGGCAAGATATGAGGGACATGGCATGGACACTTCACAAAACAACGAAAAAAAAAAATTTTTCCAAAGTCAAAGCCATCAAAATGCAGGCAGGCCATACACCAGCAAGTCCAGGCAGATGCAGCAAAGCTTGCCAAAATTCATCCCCACTGACGGCCCAAACAGAAAAGAAGGACCTACAAACACACTGGAACGGAGTCTCCATCAAAGGAATTGCAATTGGAGGAGAAAAAAAGGAAATTTGGGAAATCTAGTTACTCTAAGAAAATGGCCCGGGATTATTTGAGGTGCAGTGCGAAGGACCAAAAGATGCAAAAATTAAGCTAAGAGATGTTGCAAAATCAGGGGAAATAGTCAAGGAGGAAGACACAACTTAGGGGGCAAGATATGAGGGACATGGCATGAACAGTTAAACAAAAAAAAAAAAACAAGAAAAAATCTTTCCCAAAGTCAAAGCCATCAAAATGCAGGCAGGCCATACGCCAGCAAGTGCAGACACATGCAGCAAAGCTTGCCAAAATTGATCCCCACTGAAGGCCAAAACCGAAAAGAAGGACCTACAAACGCGGGGCTCCATGTGTGAGGGGCAGGGCTTCAGGCAGTGAGGGGCGGTGCTCTATGTGTGACGGAAGCGGCTCCATGTGTGTGGGGCAGGGCTCCAGCCAGTGATGGGCGGGGCTCCATGTGGGATGGGCAGGGCTCCATGCAGTGAGGGATAGGGCTCCATATTTGAGGGGCGGGGCTTCAAATATGAAGGGCAAGGCCCCATGAGTGAAGGCCGGGGTTCCAGGCTTTCAGGGGTGGGGATCCAGTCAGTGAGGGGCGGGGCTCAGGGCAGTGATGGCCGGGGCTCTTTGTGTTAGTGGCAGGGCTCCAGCCAGAGAGAGGCAAGGCTCCATGTGTGAGGGAAAGGGCTCCATGTTTGTGGGGCAGGGCTCCAGCCAGTGATGGGCGGGGATCCATGAGGGATGGGCAGGGCTCCATGCTGTGAGGGATAGGGCTCCATATTTGAGGGGCGGGGCTCCAATTATGAAGGGCAAGGCCCCATGAGTGAGGCGCGGGGTTCCAGGCTTTCAGGGGTGGGGATCCAGTCAGTGCGGGGCGGGGCACTAGGCAGTCATGGCTGGGGCTCCCTGTGTGAGGGGCAGGGCTTCAGGCAGTGAGGGGCGGTGGATGGAGACAGCATCGGAAATATTGCATTAGGAAAAGTAAAAATGTAAATTTGGTAAATTTAGTGACTGTAAGAAAATGGCCCGGGATTATGTCAGGTGCAGTGCGAAGGACTAAATGATGCCAAAACAAAGCTCACAGATATTTCAAAAGCAGCGGAAAAAGTCAAGGAGGAAAACACAACTTAGGGGGCAAGATATGAGGGACATGGCATGAATATTTAAAACAAGAAAAAAGAAAAACAAGAAAAAATCGTTCCCAAAGTCAAAGCCTTCAAAATGCAGGCAGGCCATACGCCAGCAAGTGCAGGCACATGCAGCAAAGCTTGCCAAATCTGATCCCCACTGAAGGCCAAAACAGAAAAGAAGGGCCTACAAACAGGCTGGAGCGGAGACACCATCAAAGGAATTGTAATTGGAGGAGAAAAAAAGAAAATTTGGGAAATTTAGTGACTGTAAGAAAATGGCCCGGGATAATATCAGGTGCAGTGCGAAGACCAAAAGATGCAAAAACTAAGCTCACAGATGTTGCAAAAGCAGGGGAAAAAGTCAAGGAGGAAGACACAACTTAGGTGGCAAGATATGAGGACATGGCATGGACACTTCAGAAATCAACCAAAAAATGAAAAAAATCTTTCCCCAAGTCAAAGCCACCAAAAGGCATGGCATGCCATCAAGGGCAGGGAAATGCACCAATGATTCTTCGATTCGTCCCCATTGAAATCACAAGATTTCTTTTCCCTTCCCGAAAGGAAATGAAATTTCCTTTCGGGAAGGGAAAAGGAATCTTGTGAATCCCAAAAGAAAGGCTTGCAAACACTCTGGAAAGGAGATAGGTTCAAATGAAATGCAATTGAAAAAAGCAGAAAATCAGTAATTTTAATGTCTTCAAAAAATAGGCTGTGAGGAAATCAGCTGCATTGCAAAGGACCAAAAGATGCAAAAAATAGGCTCACAGATGTTGCAAAAGCAGGGGAAAAAGTCAAGGAGGAAGACACAACTTAGGGGGCAAGATATGAGGGACATGGCATGGACACTTCACAAAACAACGAAAAAAAAAAATTTTTCCAAAGTCAAAGCCATCAAAATGCAGGCAGGCCATACACCAGCAAGTCCAGGCACATGCATCAAAGCTTGCCAAAATTGATCCCCACTGAAGGCCCAAACAGAAAAGAAGGACCTACAAACACACTGGAACGGAGACTCCATCAAAGGAATTGCAATTGGAGGAGAAAAAAAGGAAATTTGGGAAATCTAGTTACTCTAAGAAAATGGCCCGGGATTATATGAGGTGCAGTGCGAAGGACCAAAAGATGGAAAAATTAAGCTAAGAGATGTTGCAAAATCAGGGGAAATAGTCAAGGAGGAAGACACAACTTACGGGGCAAGATATGAGGGACATGGCATGAACAGTTAAACAAAAAACAAAAAACAAGAAAAAATCTTTCCCAAAGTCAAAGCCATCAAAATGCAGGCAGGCCATACGCCAGCAAGTGCAGACACATGCAGCAAAGCTTGCCAAAATTGATCCCCACTGAAGGCCAAAACCGAAAAGAAGGACCTACAAACGCGGGGCTCCATGTGTGAGGGGCAGGGCTTCAGGCAGTGAGGGGCGGTGCTCTATGTGTGACGGAAGCGGCTCCATGTGTGTGGGGCAGGGCTCCAGCCAGTGATGGGCGGGGCTCCATGTGGGATGGGCAGGGCTCCATGAGTGAGGGAAGGGGTTCCATGCGTGAGGGGCGGGGTTCCGGGCTGTGAGGGGTGGGGATCCAGTCAGTGAGGGGTGGGGCTCTAGGCAGTGATTGCCGAGGCTCCATGTGTTAGGGTTAGGGCTGCAGCCAGAGAGGGGCAGGGCTCCATGTGTGAGGGAAAAGGCTCCATGTGTGTGGGGCAGGGCTCCAGCCAGTGATGGGCGGGGCTCCATGTGGGATGGGCAGGGCTCCATGCAGTGAGGGATAGGGCTCCATATTTGAGGGGCGGGGCTTCAAATATGAAGGGCAAGGCCCCATGAGTGAAGGCCGGGGTTCCAGGCTTTCAGGGGTGGGGATCCAGTCAGTGAGGGGCGGGGCTCAGGGCAGTGATGGCCGGGGCTCTTTGTGTTAGTGGCAGGGCTCCAGCCAGAGAGGGGCAAGGCTCCATGTGTGAGGGAAAGGGCTCCATGTTTGTGGGGCAGGGCTCCAGCCAGTGATGGGCGGGGATCCATGAGGGATGGGCAGGGCTCCATGCAGTCAGGGGCAAGGCTCCATATTTGAGGGGCGGGGCTCCAATTATGAAGGGCAAGGCCCCATGAGTGAGGCGCGGGGTTCCAGGCTTTCAGGGGTGGGGATCCAGTCAGTGCGGGGCGGGGCACTAGGCAGTCATGGCTGATGCTCCCTGTGTGAGGGGCAGGGCTTCAGGCAGTGAGGGGCGGTGGATGGAGACAGCAGCGGAAATATTGCATTAGGAAAAGTAAAAATGTAAATTTGGTAAATTTAGTGACTGTAAGAAAATGGCCCGGGATTATGTCAGGTGCAGTGCGAAGGACTAAATGATGCCAAAACAAAGCTCACAGATATTTCAAAAGCAGCGGAAAAAGTCAAGGAGGAAAACACAACTTAGGGGGCAAGATATGAGGGACATGGCATGAATATTTAAAACAAGAAAAAAGAAAAACAAGAAAAAATCGTTCCCAAAGTCAAAGCCTTCAAAATGCAGGCAGGCCATACGCCAGCAAGTGCAGGCACATGCAGCAAAGCTTGCCAAATCTGATCCCCACTGAAGGCCAAAACAGAAAATAAGGGCCTACAAACAGGCTGGAGCGGAGACACCATCAAAGGAATTGTAATTGGAGGAGAAAAAAAGAAAATTTGGGAAATTTAGTGACTGTAAGAAAATGGCCCGGGATAATATCAGGTGCAGTGCGAAGACCAAAAGATGCAAAAACTAAGCTCACAGATGTTGCAAAAGCAGGGGAAAAAGTCAAGGAGGAAGACACAACTTAGGTGGCAAGATATGAGGACATGGCATGGACACTTCAGAAATCAACCAAAAAATGAAAAAAATCTTTCCCCAAGTCAAAGCCACCAAAAGGCATGGCATGCCATCAAGGGCAGGGAAATGCACCAATGATTCTTCGATTCGTCCCCATTGAAATCACAAGATTTCTTTTCCCTTCCCGAAAGGAAATGAAATTTCCTTTCGGGAAGGGAAAAGGAATCTTGTGAATCCCAAAAGAAAGGCTTGCAAACACTCTGGAAAGGAGATAAGTTCAAATGAAATGCAATTGAAAAAAGCAGAAAATCAGTAATTTTAATGTCTTCAAAAAATAGGCTGTGAGGAAATCAGCTGCATTGCAAAGGACCAAAAGATGCAAAAAATAGGCTCACAGATGTTGCAAAAGCAGGGGAAAAAGTCAAGGAGGAAGACACAACTTAGGGGGCAAGATATGAGGGACATGGCATGGACACTTCACAAAACAACGAAAAAAAAAAAATTTTTCCAAAGTCAAAGCCATCAAAATGCAGGCAGGCCATACACCAGCAAGTCCAGGCACATGCATCAAAGCTTGCCAAAATTGATCCCCACTGAAGGCCCAAACAGAAAAGAAGGACCTACAAACACACTGGAACGGAGACTCCATCAAAGGAATTGCAATTGGAGGAGAAAAAAAGGAAATTTGGGAAATCTAGTTACTCTAAGAAAATGGCCCGGGATTATATGAGGTGCAGTGCGAAGGACCAAAAGATGGAAAAATTAAGCTAAGAGATGTTGCAAAATCAGGGGAAATAGTCAAGGAGGAAGACACAACTTACGGGGCAAGATATGAGGGACATGGCATGAACAGTTAAACAAAAAACAAAAAACAAGAAAAAATCTTTCCCAAAGTCAAAGCCATCAAAATGCAGGCAGGCCATACGCCAGCAAGTGCAGACACATGCAGCAAAGCTTGCCAAAATTGATCCCCACTGAAGGCCAAAACCGAAAAGAAGGACCTACAAACGCGGGGCTCCATGTGTGAGGGGCAGGGCTTCAGGCAGTGAGGGGCGGTGCTCTATGTGTGACGGAAGCGGCTCCATGTGTGTGGGGCAGGGCTCCAGCCAGTGATGGGCGGGGCTCCATGTGGGATGGGCAGGGCTCCATGAGTGAGGGAAGGGGTTCCATGTGTGAGGGGCGGGGTTCCGGGCTGTGAGGGGTGGGGATCCAGTCAGTGAGGGGTGGGGCTCTAGGCAGTGATTGCCGAGGCTCCATGTGTTAGGGTTAGGGCTGGAGCCAGAGAGGGGCAGGGCTCCATGTGTGAGGGAAAAGGCTCCATGTGTGTGGGGCAGGGCCCCAGCCAGTGATGGGCGGGGCTCCATGTGGGATGGGCAGGGCTCCATGCAGTGAGGGATAGGGCTCCATATTTGAGGGGCGGGGCTTCAAATATGAAGGGCAAGGCCCCATGAGTGAGGCGCGGGGTTCCAGGCTTTCAGGGGTGGGGATCCAGTCAGTGAGGGGCGGGGCTCAGGGCAGTGATGGCCGGGGCTCTTTGTGTTAGTGGCAGGGCTCCAGCCAGAGAGGGGCAAGGCTCCATGTGTGAGGGAAAGGGCTCCATGTTTGTGGGGCAGGGCTCCAGCCAGTGATGGGCGGGGATCCATGAGGGATGGGCAGGGCTCCATGCAGTCAGGGGCAAGGCTCCATATTTGAGGGGCGGGGCTCCAATTATGAAGGGCAAGGCCCCATGAGTGAGGCGCGGGGTTCCAGGCTTTCAGGGGTGGGGATCCAGTCAGTGCGGGGCGGGGCACTAGGCAGTCATGGCTGGGGCTCCCTGTGTGAGGGGCAGGGCTTCAGGCAGTGAGGGGCGGTGGATGGAGACAGCATCGGAAATATTGCATTAGGAAATGTAAAAATGTAAATTTAGCAAAATTAGTGACTGTAAGAAAATGGCCCGGGATTATGTCAGGTGCAGTGCGAAGGACTAAATGATGCCAAAACAAAGCTCACAGATATTTCAAAAGCAGGGGAAAAAGTCAAGGAGGAAAACACAACTTAGGGGGCAAGATATGAGGGACATGGCATGAATATTTAGAACAAGAAAAAAGAAAAACAAGAAAAAATCGTTCCCAAAGTCAAAGCCTTCAAAATGCAGGCAGGCCATACGCCAGCAAGTGCAGGCACATGCAGCAAAGCTTGCCAAATCTGATCCCCACTGAAGGCCAAAACAGAAAAGAAGGGCCTACAAACAGGCTGGAGCGGAGACACCATCAAAGGAATTGTAATTGGAGGAGAAAAAAAGAAAATTTGGGAAATTTAGTGACTGTAAGAAAATGGCCCGGGATAATATCAGGTGCAGTGCGAAGACCAAAAGATGCAAAAACTAAGCTCACAGATGTTGCAAAAGCAGGGGAAAAAGTCAAGGAGGAAGACACAACTTAGGTGGCAAGATATGAGGACATGGCATGGACACTTCAGAAATCAACCAAAAAATGAAAAAAATCTTTCCCCAAGTCAAAGCCACCAAAAGGCATGGCATGCCATCAAGGGCAGGGAAATGCACCAATGATTCTTCGATTCGTCCCCATTGAAATCACAAGATTCCTTTTCCCTTCCCGAAAGGAAATGAAATTTCCTTTCGGGAAGGGAAAAGGAATCTTGTGAATCCCAAAAGAAAGGCTTGCAAACACTCTGGAAAGGAGATAAGTTCAAATGAAATGCAATTGAAAAAAGCAGAAAATCAGTAATTTTAATGTCTTCAAAAAATAGGCTGTGAGGAAATCAGCTGCATTGCAAAGGACCAAAAGATGCAAAAAATAGGCTTACAGATGTTGAAAAAGCAGGGGAAAAAGTCAAGGAGGAAGACACAACTTAGGGGGCAAGATATGAGGGACATGGCATGGACACTTCACAAAACAACGAAAAAAAAAAAATTTTTCCAAAGTCAAAGCCATGACAATGCAGGCAGGCCATACACCAGCAAGTCCAGGCACATGCATCAAAGCTTGCCAAAATTCATCCCCACTGACGGCCCAAACAGAAAAGAAGGACCTACAAACACACTGGAACGGAGACTCCATCAAAGGAATTGCAATTGGAGGAGAAAAAAAGGAAATTTGGGAAATCTAGTTACTCTAAGAAAATGGCCCGGGATTATATGAGTTGCAGTGCAAAGGACCAAAAGATGCAAAAATTAAGCTAAGAGATGTTGCAATATCAGGGGAAATAGTCAAGGAGGAAGACACAACTTACGGGGCAAGATATGAGGGACATGGCATGAACAGTTAAACAAAAAACAAAAAACAAGGAAAAATCCTTCCCAAAGTCAAAGCCATCAAAATGCAGGCAGGCCATACGCCAGCAAGTGCAGACACATGCAGCAAAGCTTGCCAAAATTGATCCCCACTGAAGGCCAAAACCGAAAAGAAGGACCTACAAACGCGGGGCTCCATGTGTGAGGGGCAGGGCTTCAGGCAGTGAGGGGCGGTGCTCTATGTGTGACGGAAGCGGCTCCATGTGTGTGGGGCAGGGCTCCAGCCAGTGATGGGCGGGGCTCCATGTGGGATGGGCAGGGCTCCATGAGTGAGGGAAGGGGTTCCATGCGTGAGGGGCGGGGTTCCGGGCTGTGAGGGGTGGGGATCCAGTCAGTGAGGGGTGGGGCTCTAGGCAGTGATTGCCGAGGCTCCATGTGTTAGGGTTAGGGCTGCAGCCAGAGAGGGGCAGGGCTCCATGTGTGAGGGAAAAGGCTCCATGTGTGTGGGGCAGGGCTCCAGCCAGTGATGGGCGGGGCTCCATGTGGGATGGGCAGGGCTCCATGCAGTGAGGGATAGGGCTCCATATTTGAGGGGCGGGGCTTCAAATATGAAGGGCAAGACCCCATGAGTGAGGCGCGGGGTTCCAGGCTTTCAGGGGTGGGGATCCAGTCAGTGAGGGGCGGGGCTCAGGGCAGTGATGGCCGGGGCTCTTTGTGTTAGTGGCAGGGCTCCAGCCAGAGAGGGCCAAGGCTCCATGTGTGAGGGAAAGGGCTCCATGTTTGTGGGGCAGGGCTCCAGCCAGTGATGGGCGGGGATCCATGAGGGATGGGCAGGGCTCCATGCAGTCAGGGGCAAGGCTCCATCTTTGAGGGGCGGGGCTCCAATTATGAAGGGCAAGGCCCCATGAGTGAGGCGCGGGGTTCCAGGCTTTCAGGGGTGGGGATCCAGTCAGTGCGGGGCGGGGCACTAGGCAGTCCTGGCTGGGGCTCCCTGTGTGAGGGGCAGGGCTTCAGGCAGTGAGGGGCGGTGGATGGAGACAGCATCGGAAATATTGCATTAGGAAATGTAAAAATGTAAATTTAGTAAATTTAGTGACTGTAAGAAAATGGCCCGGGATTATGTCAGGTGCAGTGCGAAGGACTAAATGATGCCAAAACAAAGCTCACAGATATTTCAAAAGCAGGGGAAAAAGTCAAGGAGGAAAACACAACTTAGGGGGCAAGATATGAGGGACATGGCATGAATATTTAGAACAAGAAAAAAGAAAAACAAGAAAAAATCGTTCCCAAAGTCAAAGCCTTCAAAATGCAGGCAGGCCATACGCCAGCAAGTGCAGGCACATGCAGCAAAGCTTGCCAAATCTGATCCCCACTGAAGGCCAAAACAGAAAAGAAGGGCCTACAAACAGGCTGGAGCGGAGACACCATCAAAGGAATTGTAATTGGAGGAGAAAAAAAGAAAATTTGGGAAATTTAGTGACTGTAAGAAAATGGCCCGGGATAATATCAGGTGCAGTGCGAAGACCAAAAGATGCAAAAACTAAGCTCACAGATGTTGCAAAAGCAGGGGAAAAAGTCAAGGAGGAAGACACAACTTAGGTGGCAAGATATGAGGACATGGCATGGACACTTCAGAAATCAACCAAAAAATGAAAAAAATCTTTCCCCAAGTCAAAGCCACCAAAAGGCATGGCATGCCATCAAGGGCAGGGAAATGCACCAATGATTCTTCGATTCGTCCCCATTGAAATCACAAGATTCCTTTTCCCTTCCCGAAAGGAAATGAAATTTCCTTTCGGGAAGGGAAAAGGAATGTTGTGAATCCCAAAAGAAAGGCTTGCAAACACTCTGGAAAGGAGATAGGTTCAAATGAAATGCAATTGAAAAAAGCAGAAAAGCAGTAATTTTAATGTCTTCAAAAAATAGGCTGTGAGGAAATCAGCTGCATTGCAAAGGACCAAAAGATGCAAAAAATAGGCTCACAGATGTTGCAAAAGCAGGGGAAAAAGTCAAGGAGGAAGACACAACTTAGGGGGCAAGATATGAGGGACATGGCATGGACACTTCACAAAACAACGAAAAAAAAAAAATTTTTCCAAAGTCAAAGCCATCAAAATGCAGGCAGGCCATACACCAGCAAGTCCAGGCACATGCATCAAAGCTTGCCAAAATTGATCCCCACTGAAGGCCCAAACAGAAAAGAAGGACCTACAAACACACTGGAACGGAGACTCCATCAAAGGAATTGCAATTGGAGGAGAAAAAAAGGAAATTTGGGAAATCTAGTTACTCTAAGAAAATGGCCCGGGATTATATGAGGTGCAGTGCGAAGGACCAAAAGATGCAAAAATTAAGCTAAGAGATGTTGCAAAATCAGGGGAAATAGTCAAGGAGGAAGACACAACTTACGGGGCAAGATATGAGGGACATGGCATGAACAGTTAAACAAAAAACAAAAAGCAAGAAAAAATCTTTCCCAAAGTCAAAGCCATCAAAATGCAGGCAGGCCATACGCCAGCAAGTGCAGACACATGCAGCAAAGCTTGCCAAAATTGATCCCCACTGAAGGCCAAAACCGAAAAGAAGGACCTACAAACGCGGGGCTCCATGTGTGAGGGGCAGGGCTTCAGGCAGTGAGGGGCGGTGCTCTATGTGTGACGGAAGCGGCTCCATGTGTGTGGGGCAGGGCTCCAGCCAGTGATGGGCGGGGCTCCATGTGGGATGGGCAGGGCTCCATGAGTGAGGGAAGGGGTTCCATGCGTGAGGGGCGGGGTTCCGGGCTGTGAGGGGTGGGGATCCAGTCAGTGAGGGGTGGGGCTCTAGGCAGTGATTGCCGAGGCTCCATGTGTTAGGGTTAGGGCTGCAGCCAGAGAGGGGCAGGGCTCCATGTGTGAGGGAAAAGGCTCCATGTGTGTGGGGCAGGGCTCCAGCCAGTGATGGGCGGGGCTCCATGTGGGATGGGCAGGGCTCCATGCAGTGAGGGATAGGGCTCCATATTTGAGGGGCGGGGCTTCAAATATGAAGGGCAAGGCCCCATGAGTGAAGGCCGGGCTTCCAGGCTTTCAGGGGTGGGGATCCAGTCAGTGAGGGGCGGGGCTCAGGGCAGTGATGGCCGGGGCTCTTTGTGTTAGTGGCAGGGCTCCAGCCAGAGAGGGGCAAGGCTCCATGTGTGAGGGAAAGGGCTCCATGTTTGTGGGGCAGGGCTCCAGCCAGTGATGGGCGGGGATCCATGAGGGATGGGCAGGGCTCCATGCAGTCAGGGGCAAGGCTCCATATTTGAGGGGCGGGGCTCCAATTATGAAGGGCAAGGCCCCATGAGTGAGGCGCGGGGTTCCAGGCTTTCAGGGGTGGGGATCCAGTCAGTGCGGGGCGGGGCACTAGGCAGTCCTGGTTGATGCTCCCTGTGTGAGGGGCAGGGCTTCAGGCAGTGAGGGGCGGTGGATGGAGACAGCATCGGAAATATTGCATTAGGAAAAGTAAAAATGTAAATTTGGTAAATTTAGTGACTGTAAGAAAATGGCCCGGGATTATGTCAGGTGCAGTGCGAAGGACTAAATGATGCCAAAACAAAGCTCACAGATATTTCAAAAGCAGGGGAAAAAGTCAAGGAGGAAAACACAACTTAGGGAGCAAGATATGAGGGACATGGCATGAATATTTAGAACAAGAAAAAAGAAAAACAAGAAAAAATCGTTCCCAAAGTCAAAGCCTTCAAAATGCAGGCAGGCCATACGCCAGCAAGTGCAGGCACATGCAGCAAAGCTTGCCAAATCTGATCCCCACTGAAGGCCAAAACAGAAAAGAAGGGCCTACAAACAGGCTGGAGCGGAGACACCATCAAAGGAATTGTAATTGGAGGAGAAAAAAAGAAAATTTGGGAAATTTAGTGACTGTAAGAAAATGGCCCGGGATAATATCAGGTGCAGTGCGAAGACCAAAAGATGCAAAAACTAAGCTCACAGATGTTGCAAAAGCAGGGGAAAAAGTCAAGGAGGAAGACACAACTTAGGTGGCAAGATATGAGGACATGGCATGGACACTTCAGAAATCAACCAAAAAATGAAAAAAATCTTTCCCCAAGTCAAAGCCACCAAAAGGCATGGCATGCCATCAAGGGCAGGGAAATGCACCAATGATTCTTCGATTCGTCCCCATTGAAATCACAAGATTCCTTTTCCCTTCCCGAAAGGAAATGAAATTTCCTTTCGGGAAGGGAAAAGGAATCTTGTGAATCCCAAAAGAAAGGCTTGCAAACACTCTGGAAAGGAGATAAGTTCAAATGAAATGCAATTGAAAAAAGCAGAAAATCAGTAATTTTAATGTCTTCAAAAAATAGGCTGTGAGGAAATCAGCTGCATTGCAAAGGACCAAAAGATGCAAAAAATAGGCTCACAGATGTTGCAAAAGCAGGGGAAAAAGTCAAGGAGGAAGACACAACTTAGGGGGCAAGATATGAGGGACATGGCATGGACACTTCACAAAACAACGAAAAAAAAAAAATTTTTCCAAAGTCAAAGCCATGACAATGCAGGCAGGCCATACACCAGCAAGTCCAGGCACATGCATCAAAGCTTGCCAAAATTCATCCCCACTGAAGGCCCAAACAGAAAAGAAGGACCTACAAACACACTGGAACGGAGACTCCATCAAAGGAATTGCAATTGGAGGAGAAAAAAAGGAAATTTGGGAAATCTAGTTACTCTAAGAAAATGGCCCGGGATTATATGTTTTGCAGTGCAAAGGACCAAAAGATGCAAAAATTAAGCTAAGAGATGTTGCAAAATCAGGGGAAATAGTCAAGGAGGAAGACACAACTTACGGGGCAAGATATGAGGGACATGGCATGAACAGTTAAACAAAAAACAAAAAACAAGAAAAAATCTTTCCCAAAGTCAAAGCCATCAAAATGCAGGCAGGCCATACGCCAGCAAGTGCAGACACATGCAGCAAAGCTTGCCAAAATTGATCCCCACTGAAGGCCAAAACCGAAAAGAAGGACCTACAAACGCGGGGCTCCATGTGTGAGGGGCAGGGCTTCAGGCAGTGAGGGGCGGTGCTCTATGTGTGACGGAAGCGGCTCCATGTGTGTGGGGCAGGGCTCCAGCCAGTGATGGGCGGGGCTCCATGTGGGATGGGCAGGGCTCCATGAGTGAGGGAAGGGGTTCCATGCGTGAGGGGCGGGGTTCCGGGCTGTGAGGGGTGGGGATCCAGTCAGTGAGGGGTGGGGCTCTAGGCAGTGATTGCCGAGGCTCCATGTGTTAGGGTTAGGGCTGCAGCCAGAGAGGGGCAGGGCTCCATGTGTGAGGGAAAAGGCTCCATGTGTGTGGGGCAGGGCTCCAGCCAGTGATGGGCGGGGCTCCATGTGGGATGGGCAGGGCTCCATGCAGTGAGGGATAGGGCTCCATATTTGAGGGGCGGGGCTTCAAATATGAAGGGCAAGGCCCCATGAGTGAAGGCCGGGGTTCCAGGCTTTCAGGGGTGGGGATCCAGTCAGTGAGGGGCGGGGCTCAGGGCAGTGATGGCCGGGGCTCTTTGTGTTAGTGGCAGGGCTCCAGCCAGAGAGGGGCAAGGCTCCATGTGTGAGGGAAAGGGCTCCATGTTTGTGGGGCAGGGCTCCAGCCAGTGATGGGCGGGGATCCATGAGGGATGGGCAGGGCTCCATGCAGTCAGGGGCAAGGCTCCATATTTGAGGGGCGGGGCTCCAATTATGAAGGGCAAGGCCCCATGAGTGAGGCGCGGGGTTCCAGGCTTTCAGGGGTGGGGATCCAGTCAGTGCGGGGCGGGGCACTAGGCAGTCATGGCTGGGGCTCCCTGTGTGAGGGGAAGGGCTTCAGGCAGTGAGGGGCGGTGGATGGAGAAAGCATCGGAAATAGTGCATTAGGAAATGTAAAAATGTAAATTTAGTAAATTTAGTGACTGTAAGAAAATGGCCCAGGATTATGTCAGGTGCAGTGCGAAGGACTAAATGATGCCAAAACAAAGCTCACAGATATTTCAAAAGCAGGGGAAAAAGTCAAGGAGGAAAACACAACTTAGGGGGCAAGATATGAGGGACATGGCATGAATATTTAAAACAAGAAAAAAGAAAAACAAGAAAACATCGTTCCCAAAGTCAAAGCCTTCAAAATGCAGGCAGGCCATACGCCAGCAAGTGCAGGCACATGCAGCAAAGCTTGCCAAATCTGATCCCCACTGAAGGCCAAAGCAGAAAATAAGGGCCTACAAACAGGCTGGAGCGGAGACACCATCAAAGGAATTGTAATTGGAGGAGAAAAAAAGAAAATTTGGGAAATTTAGTGACTGTAAGAAAATGGCCCGGGATAATATCAGGTGCAGTGCGAAGGACCAAAAGATGCAAAAACTAAGCTCACAGATGTTGCAAAAGCAGGGGAAAAAGTCAAGGAGGAAGACACAACTTAGGTGGCAAGATATGAGGACATGGCATGGACACTTCAGAAATCAACCAAAAAATGAAAAAAATCTTTCCCCACGTCAAAGCCACCAAAAGGCATGGCATGCCATCAAGGGCAGGGAAATGCACCAATGATTCTTCGATTCGTCCCCATTGAAATCAAAAGATTCCTTTTCCCTTCCCGAAAGGAAATGAAATTTCCTTTCGGGAAGGGGAAAGGAATCTTGTGAATCCCAAAAGAAAGGCTTGCAAACACTCTGGAAAGGAGATAAGTTCAAATGAAATGCAATTGAAAAATCAGAAAATCAGTAATTTTAATGTCTTCAAAAAATAGGCTGTGAGGAAATCAGCTGCATTGCAAAGGACCAAAAGATGCAAAAAATAGGCTCACAGATGTTGCAAAAGCAGGGGAAAAAGTCAAGGAGGAAGACACAACTTAGGTGGCAAGATATGAGGGACATGGCATGGACACTTCACAAAACAACGAAAAAAAAAAAATTTTTCCAAAGTCAAAGCCATCAAAATGCAGGCAGGCCATACACCAGCAAGTGCAGGCACATGCATCAAAGCTTGCCAAAATTGATCCCCACTGAAGGCCCAAACAGAAAAGAAGGACCTACAAACACACTGGAACGGAGACTCCATCAAAGGAATTGCAATTGGAGGAGAAAAAAAGGAAATTTGGGAAATCTAGTTACTCTAAGAAAGTGGCCCGGGATTATATGTTTTGCAGTGCAAAGGACCAAAAGATGCAAAAATTAAGCTAAGAGATGTTGCAAAATCAGGGGAAATAGTCAAGGAGGAAGACACAACTTACGGGGCAAGATATGAGGGACATGGCATGAACAGTTAAACAAAAAAAAAAAAACAAGAAAAAATCTTTCCCAAAGTCAAAGCCATCAAAATGCAGGCAGGCCATACGCCAGCAAGTGCAGACACATGCAGCAAAGCTTGCCAAAATTGATCCCCTCTGAAGGCCAAAACCGAAAAGAAGGACCTACAAACGCGGGGCTCCATGTGTGAGGGGCAGGGCTTCAGGCAGTGAGGGGCGGTGCTCTATGTGTGACGGAAGCGGCTCCATGTGTGTGGGGCAGGGCTCCAGCCAGTGATGGGCGGGGCTCCATGTGGGATGGGCAGGGCTCCATGAGTGAGGGAAGGGGTTCCATGCGTGAGGGGCGGGGTTCCGGGCTGTGAGGGGTGGGGATCCAGTCAGTGAGGGGTGGGGCTCTAGGCAGTGATTGCCGAGGCTCCATGTGTTAGGGTTAGGGCTGCAGCCAGAGAGGGGCAGGGCTCCATGTGTGAGGGAAAAGGCTCCATGTGTGTGGGGCAGGGCTCCAGCCAGTGATGGGCGGGGCTCCATGTGGGATGGGCAGGGCTCCATGCAGTGAGGGATAGGGCTCCATATTTGAGGGGCGGGGCTTCAAATATGAAGGGCAAGGCCCCATGAGTGAAGGCCAGGGTTCCAGGCTTTCAGGGGTGGGGATCCAGTCAGTGAGGGGCGGGGCTCAGGGCAGTGATGGCCGGGGCTCTTTGTGTTAGTGGCAGGGCTCCAGCCAGAGAGGGGCAAGGCTCCATGTGTGAGGGAAAGGGCTCCATGTTTGTGGGGCAGGGCTCCAGCCAGTGATGGGCGGGGATCCATGAGGGATGGGCAGGGCTCCATGCAGTCAGGGGCAAGGCTCCATATTTGAGGGGTGGGGCTCCAATTATGAAGGGCAAGGCCCCATGAGTGAGGCGCGGGGTTCCAGGCTTTCAGGGGTGGGGATCCAGTCAGTGCGGGGCGGGGCACTAGGCAGTCCTGGCTGGGGCTCCCTGTGTGAGGGGCAGGGCTTCAGGCAGTGAGGGGCGGTGGATGGAGACAGCATCGGAAATAGTGCATTAGGAAAAGTAAAAATGTAAATTTGGTAAATTTAGTGACTGTAAGAATATGGCCCGGGATTATGTCAGGTGCAGTGCGAAGGACTAAATGATGCCAAAACAAAGCTCACAGATATTTCAAAAGCAGCGGAAAAAGTCAAGGAGGAAAACACAACTTAGGGGGCAAGATATGAGGGACATGGCATGAATATTTAAAACAAGAAAAAAGAAAAACAAGAAAACATCGTTCCCAAAGTCAAAGCCTTCAAAATGCAGGCAGGCCATACGCCAGCAAGTGCAGGCACATGCAGCAAAGCTTGCCAAATCTGATCCCCACTGAAGGCCAAAACAGAAAAGAAGGGCCTACAAACAGGCTGGAGCAGAGACACCATCAAAGGAATTGTAATTGGAGGAGAAAAAATGAAAATTTGGGAAATTTAGTGACTGTAAGAAAATGGCCCGGGATAATATCAGGTGCAGTGCGAAGGACCAAAAGATGCAAAAACTAAGCTCACAGATGTTGCAAAAGCAGGGGAAAAAGTCAAGGAGGAAGACACAACTTAGGTGGCAAGATATGAGGACATGGCATGGACACTTCAGAAATCAACCAAAAAATGAAAAAAATCTTTCCCCAAGTCAAAGCCACCAAAAGGCATGGCATGCCATCAAGGGCAGGGAAATGCACCAATGATTCTTCGATTCGTCCCCATTGAAATCACAAGATTTCTTTTCCCTTCCCGAAAGGAAATGAAATTTCCTTTCGGGAAGGGGAAAGGAATCTTGTGAATCCCAAAAGAAAGGCTTGCAAACACTCTGGAAAGGAGATAAGTTCAAATGAAATGCAATTGAAAAAAGCAGAAAATCAGTAATTTTAATGTCTTCAAAAAATAGGCTGTGAGGAAATCAGCTGCATTGCAAAGGACCAAAACATGCAAAAAATAGGCTCACAGATGTTGCAAAAGCAGGGGAAAAAGTCAAGGAGGAAGACACAACTTAGGGGGCAAGATATGAGGGACATGGCATGGACACTTCACAAAACAACGAAAAAAAAAAAATTTCCAAAGTCAAACCCATCAAAATGCAGGCAGGCCATACACCAGCAAGTCCAGGCACATGCAGCAAAGCTTGCCAAAATTCATCCCCACTGAAGGCCCAAACAGAAAAGAAGGACCTACAAACACACTGGAACGGAGACTCCATCAAAGGAATTGCAATTGGAGGAGAAAAAAAGGAAATTTGGGAAATCTAGTTACTCTAAGAAAATGGCCCGGGATTATATGAGGTGCAGTGCGAAGGACCAAAAGATGCAAAAATTAAGCTAAGAGATGTTGCAAAATCAGGGGAAATAGTCAAGGAGGAAGACACAACTTACGGGGCAAGATATGAGGGACATGGCATGAACAGTTAAACAAAAAAAAAAAAAACAAGAAAAAATCTTTCCCAAAGTCAAAGCCATCAAAATGCAGGCAGGCCATACGCCAGCAAGTGCAGACACATGCAGCAAAGCTTGCCAAAATTGATCCCCACTGAAGGCCAAAACCGAAAAAAGGACCTACAAACGCGGGGCTCCATGTGTGACTGGCAGGGCTTCAGGCAGTGAGGGGCGGTGCTCTATGTGTGACGGAAGCGGCTCCATGTGTGTGGGGCAGGGCTCCAGCCAGTGATGGGCGGGGCTCCATGTGGGATGGGCAGGGCTCCATGAGTGAGGGAAGGGGTTCCATGCGTGAGGGGCGGGGTTCCGGGCTGTGAGGGGTGGGGATCCAGTCAGTGAGGGGTGGGGCTCTAGGCAGTGATTGCCGAGGCTCCATGTGTTAGGGTTAGGGCTGCAGCCAGAGAGGGGCAGGGCTCCATGTGTGAGGGAAAAGGCTCCATGTGTGTGGGGCAGGGCTCCAGCCAGTGATGGGCGGGGCTCCATGTGGGATGGGCAGGGCTCCATGCAGTGAGGGATAGGGCTCCATATTTGAGGGGCGGGGCTTCAAGTATGAAGGGCAAGGCCCCATGAGTGAAGGCCGGGGTTCCAGGCTTTCAGGGGTTGGGATCCAGTCAGTGAGGGGCGGGGCTCAGGGCAGTGATGGCCGGGGCTCTTTGTGTTAGTGGCAGGGCTCCAGCCAGAGAGGGGCAAGGCTCCATGTGTGAGGGAAAGGGCTCCATGTTTGTGGGGCAGGGCTCCAGCCAGTGATGGGCGGGGATCCATGAGGGATGGGCAGGGCTCCATGCAGTCAGGGGCAAGGCTCCATATTTGAGGGGCGGGGCTCCAATTATGAAGGGCAAGGCCCCATGAGTGAGGCGCGGGGTTCCAGGCTTTCAGGGGTGGGGATCCAGTCAGTGCGGGGCGGGGCACTAGGCAGTCATGGCTGGGGCTCCCTGTGTGAGGGGCAGGGCTTCAGGCAGTGAGGGGCGGTGGATGGAGACAGCATCGGAAATAGTGCATTAGGAAAAGTAAAAATGTAAATTTGGTAAATTTAGTGACTGTAAGAAAATGGCCCGGGATAATGTCAGGCGCAGTGCGAAGGACTAAATGATGCCAAAACAAAGCTCACAGATATTTCAAAAGCAGCGGAAAAAGTCAAGGAGGAAAACACAACTTAGGGGGCAAGATATGAGGGACATGGCATGAATATTTAAAACAAGAAAAAAGAAAAACAAGAAAAAATCGTTCCCAAAGTCAAAGCCTTCAAAATGCAGGCAGGCCATACGCCAGCAAGTGCAGGCACATGCAGCAAAGCTTGCCAAATCTGATCCCCACTGAAGGCCAAAACAGAAAATAAGGGCAATTTAGTGACTGTAAGAAAATGGCCCGGGATAATATCAG
This sequence comes from Artemisiospiza belli, assembly GCA_021963965.1. NCBI lineage: Eukaryota > Metazoa > Chordata > Aves > Passeriformes > Passerellidae > Artemisiospiza > Artemisiospiza belli. The sequence goes on from JAKDEW010000920.1 coordinate 82,761, forward strand.
GTGCAGTGCGAAGGACCAAAAGATGCAAAAACTAAGCTCACAGATGTTGCAAAAGCAGGGGAAAAAGTCAAGGAGGAAGACACAACTTAGGTGGCAAGATATGAGGACATGGCATGGACACTTCAGAAATCAACCAAAAAATGAAAAAAATCTTTCCCCAAGTCAAAGCCACCAAAAGGCATGGCATGCCATCAAGGGCAGGGAAATGCACCAAAGATTCTTCAATTCGTCCCCATTGAAATCACAAGATTTCTTTTCCCTTCCCGAAAGGAAATGAAATTTCCTTTCGGGAAGGGAAAAGGAATCTTGTGAATCCCAAAAGAAAGGCTTGCAAACACCCTGGAAAGGAGATAAGTTCAAATGAAATGCAATTGAAAAAAGCAGAAAATCAGTAATTTTAATGTCTTCAAAAAATAGGCTGTGAGGAAATCAGCTGCATTGCAAAGGAACAAAACATGCAAGAAATAGGCTCACAGATGTTGCAAAAGCAGGGGAAATAGTCAAGGAGGAAGACACAACTTAGGGGGCAAGATATGAGGGACATGGCATGGACACTTCACAAAACAACGAAAAAACAAAATTTTTCCAAAGTCAAAGCCATGAAAATGCAGGCAGGCCATACACCAGCAAGTCCAGGCACATGCAGCAACCTTGCCAAAATTCATCCCCACTGAAGGCCCAAACAGAAAAGAAGGACCTACAAACACACTGGAACGGAGACTCCATCAAAGGAATTGCAATTGGAGGAGAAAAAAAGGAAATTTGGGAAATCTAGTTACTCTAAGAAAATGGCCCGGGATTATATGAGGTGCAGTGCGAAGGAGCAAAAGATGCAAATTTAAGCTAAGAGATGTTGCAAAACCAGGGGAAATAGTCAAGGAGGAAGACACAACTTACGGGACAAGATATGAGGGACATGGCATGAACAGTTAAACAAAAAACAAAAAACAAGAAAAAATCTTTCCCAAAGTCAAAGCCATCAAAATGCAGGCAGGCCATACACCAGCAAGTGCAGACACATGCAGCAAAGCTTGCCAAAATTGATCCCCACTGAAGTCCAAAACCGAAAAGAAGGACCTAAAAACGCGGGGCTCCATGTGTGAGGGGCAGGGCTTCAGGCAGTGAGGGGCGGTGCTCTATGTGTGACGGAAGCGGCTCCATGTGTGTGGGGCAGGGCTCCAGCCAGTGATGGGCGGGGCTCCATGTGGGATGGGCAGGGCTCCATGAGTGAGGGAAGGGGTTCCATGCGTGAGGGGCGGGGTTCCGGGCTGTGAGGGGTGGGGATCCAGTCAGTGAGGGGCGGGGCTCTAGGCAGTGATGGCCGGGGCTCTTTGTGTTAGTGGCAGGGCTCCAGCCAGAGAGGGGCAAGGCTCCATGTGTGAGGGAAAGGGCTCCATGTTTGTGGGGCAGGGCTCCAGCCAGTGATGGGCAGGGATCCATGAGGGATGGGCAGGGCTCCATGCAGTCAGGGGCAAGGCTCCATATTTGAGGGGCGGGGCTCCAATTATGAAGGGCAAGGCCCCATGAGTGAGGCGCGGGGTTCCAGGCTTTCAGGGGTGGGGATCCAGTCAGTGCGGGGCAGGGCACTAGGCAGTCATGGCTGGGGCTCCCTGTGTGAGGGGCAGGGCTTCAGGCAGTGAGGGGCGGTGGATGGAGACAGCATCGGAAATATTGCATTAGGAAAAGTAAAAATGTAAATTTGGTAAATTTAGTGACTGTAAGAAAATGGCCCAGGATTATGTCAGGTGCAGTGCGAAGGACTAAATGATGCCAAAACAAAGCTCACAGATATTTCAAAAGCAGCGGAAAAAGTAGAGGAGGAAAACACAACGTAGGGGGCAAGATATGAGGGACATGGCATGAATATTTAAAACAAGAAAAAAGAAAAACAAGAAAAAATCGTTCCCAAAGTCAAAGCCTTCAAAATGCAGGCAGGCCATACGCCAGCAAGTGCAGGCACATGCAGCAAAGCTTGCCAAATCTGATCCCCACTGAATGCCAAAGCAGAAAATAAGGGCCTACAAACAGGCTGGAGCGGAGACACCATCAAAGGAATTGTAATTGGAGGAGAAAATAGAAAATTTGGGAAATTTAGTGACTGTAAGAAAATGGCCCGGGATAATATCAGGTGCAGTGCGAAGGACCAAAAGATGCAAAAACTAAGCTCACAGATGTTGCAAAAGCAGGGGAAAAAGTCAAGGAGGAAGACACAACTTAGGTGGCAAGATATGAGGACATGGCATGGACACTTCAGAAATCAACCAAAAAATGAAAAAAATCTTTCCCCAAGTCAAAGCCACCAAAAGGCATGGCATGCCATCAAGGGCAGGGAAATGCACCAATGACTCTTTGATTCGTCCCCTTTGAAATCACAAGATTTCTTTTCCCTTCCCGAAAGGAAATGAAATTTCCTTTCGGGAAGGGAAAAGGAATCTTGTGAATCCCAAAAGAAAGGCTTGCAAACACTCTGGAAAGGATATAAGTTCAAATGAAATGCAATTGAAAAATCAGAAAATCAGTAATTTTAATGTCTTCAAAAAATAGGCTGTGAGGAAATCAGCTGCATTGCAAAGGACCAAAAGATGCAAAAAATAGGCTCACAGATGTTGCAAAAGCAGGGGAAAAAGTCAAGGAGGAAGACACAACTTAGGGGGCAAGATATGAGGGGCATGGCATGGACACTTCACAAAACAACGAAAAAAAAAAAATTTTTCCAAAGTCAAAGCCATCAAAATGCAGGCAGGCCATACACCAGCAAGTCCAGGCACATGCAGCAAAGCTTGCCAAAATTGATCCCCACTGAAGGCCCAAACAGAAAAGAAGGACCTACAAACACACTGGAACGGAGACTCCATCAAAGGAATTGCAATTGGAGGAGAAAAAAAGGAAATTTGGGAAATCTAGTTACTCTAAGAAAATGGCCCGGTATTGTATGAGGTACAGTGCGAAGGACCAAAAGATGCAAAAATTAAGCTAAGAGATGTTGCAAAATCAGGGGAAATAGTCAAGGAGGAAGACACAACTTACGGGGCAAGATATGAGGGACATGGCATGAACAGTTAAACAAAAAAAAAAAAAACAAGAAAAAATCTTTCCCAAAGTCAAAGCCATCAAAATGCAGGCAGGCCATACGCCAGCAAGTGCAGACACATGCAGCAAAGCTTGTCAAAATTGATCCCCACTGAAGGCCAAAACCGAAATGAAGGACCTACAAACGCAGGGCTCCATGTGTGAGGGGCAGGGCTTCAGGCAGTGAGGGGCGGTGCTCTATGTGTAACGGAAGCGGCTCCATGTGTGTGGGGCAGGGCTCCAGCCAGTGATGGGCGGGGCTCCATGTGGGATGGGCAGGGCTCCATGAGTGAGGGAAGGGGTTCCATGCGTCAGGGGCGGGGTTCCGGGCTGTGAGGGGTGGGGATCCAGTCAGTGAGGGGTGGGGCTCTAGGCAGTGATTGCCGAGGCTCCATGTGTTAGGGTTAGGGCTGCAGCCAGAGAGGGGCAGGGCTCCATGTGTGAGGGAAAAGGCTCCATGTGTGTGGGGCAGGGCTCCAGCCAGTGATGGGCGGGGCTCCATGTGGGATGGGCAGGGCTCCATGCAGTGAGGGATAGGGCTCCATATTTGAGGGGCGGGGCTTCAAATATGAAGGGCAAGGCCCCATGAGTGAAGGCCGGGGTTCCAGGCTTTCAGGGGTGGGGATCCAGTCAGTGAGGGGCGGGGCTCAGGGCAGTGATGGCCGGGGCTCTTTGTGTTAGTGGCAGGGCTCCAGCCAGAGAGGGCCAAGGCTCCATGTGTGAGGGAAAGGGCTCCATGTTTGTGGGGCAGGGCTCCAGCCAGTGATGGGCGGGGATCCATGAGGGATGGGCAGGGCTCCATGCAGTCAGGGGCAAGGCTCCATATTTGAGGGGCGGGGCTCCAATTATGAAGGGCAAGGCCCCATGAGTGAAGGCCGGGGTTCCAGGCTTTCAGGGGTGGGGATCCAGTCAGTGCGGGGCGGGGCACTAGGCAGTCATGGCTGGGGCTCCCTGTGTGAGGGGCAGGGCTTCAGGCAGTGAGGGGCGGTGGATGGAGACAGCATCGGAAATATTGCATTAGGAAAAGTAAAAATGTAAATTTCGTAAATTTAGTGACTGTAAGAAAATGGCCCGGGATTATGTCAGGTGCAGTGCGAAGGACTAAATGATGCCAAAACAAAGCTCACAGATATTTCAAAAGCAGCGGAAAAAGTCAAGGAGGAAAACACAACTTAGGGGGCAAGATATGAGGGACATGGCATGAATATTTAAAACAAGAAAAAAGAAAAACAAGAAAACATCGTTCCCAAAGTCAAAGCCTTCAAAATGCAGGCAGGCCATACGCCAGCAAGTGCAGGCACATGCAGCAAAGCTTGCCAAATCTGATCCCCACTGAAGGCCAAAGCAGAAAAGAAGGGCCTACAAACAGGCTGGAGCGGAGACACCATCAAAGGAATTGTAATTGGAGGAGAAAAAAAGAAAATTTGGGAAATTTAGTGACTGTATGAAAATGGCCCGGGATAATATCAGGTGCAGTGCGAAGGACCAAAAGATGCAAAAACAAAGCTCACAGATGTTGCAAAAGCAGGGGAAAAAGTCAAGGAGGAAGACACAACTTAGGGGGCAAGATATGAGGACATGGCATGGACACTTCAGAAATCAACCAAAAAATGAAAAAAATCTTTCCCCAAGTCAAAGCCACCAAAAGGCATGGCATGCCATCAAGGGCAGGGAAATGCACCAATGACTCTTCGATTCGTCCCCATTGAAATCACAAGATTTCTTTTCCCTTCCCGAAAGGAAATGAAATTTCCTTTCGGGAAGGGAAAAGGAATCTTGTGAATCCCAAAAGAAAGGCTTGCAAACACTCTGGAAAGGAGATAAGTTCAAATGAAATGCAATTGAAAAAAGCAGAAAATCAGTAATTTTAATGTCTTCAAAAAATAGGCTGTGAGGAAATCAGCTGCATTGCAAAGGACCAAAAGATGCAAAAAATAGGCTCACAGATGTTGCAAAAGCAGGGGAAAAAGTCAAGGAGGAAGACACAACTTAGGGGGCAAGATATGAGGGACATGGCATGGACACTTCACAAAACAACGAAAAAAAAAAAATTTTTCCAAAGTCAAAGCCATGAAAATGCAGGCAGGCCATACACCAGCAAGTCCAGGCACATGCAGCAAACTTGCCAAAATTCATCCCCACTGAAGGCCCAAACAGAAAAGAAGGACCTACAAACACACTGGAACGGAGACTCCATCAAAGGAATTGCAATTGGAGGAGAAAAAAAGGAAATTTGGGAAATCTAGTTACTCTAAGAAAATGGCCCAGGATAATATGAGGTGCAGTGCGAAGGAGCAAAAGATGCAAATTTAAGCTAAGAGATGTTGCAAAATCAGGGGAAATAGTCAAGGAGGAAGACACAACTTACGGGACAAGATATGAGGGACATGGTATGAACAGTTAAACAAAAAACAAAAAACAAGAAAAAATCTTTCCCAAAGTCAAAGCCATCAAAATGCAGGCAGGCCATACACCAGCAAGTGCAGACACATGCAGCAAAGCTTGCCAAAATTGATCCCCACTGAAGGCCAAAACCGAAAAAAGGACCTAAAAACGCGGGGCTCCATGTGTGAGGGGCAGGGCTTCAGGCAGTGAGGGGCGGTGCTCTATGTGTGACGGAAGCGGCTCCATGTGTGTGGGGCAGGGCTCCAGCCAGTGATGGGCGGGGCTCCATGTGGGATGGGCAGGGCTCCATGAGTGAGGGAAGGGGTTCCATGCGTGAGGGGCGGGGTTCCGGGCTGTGAGGGGTGGGGATCCAGTCAGTGAGGGGCGGGGCTCTAGGCAGTGATGGCCGGGGCTCTTTGTGTTAGTGGCAGGGCTCCAGCCAGAGAGGGGCAAGGCTCCATGTGTGAGGGAAAGGGCTCCATGTTTGTGGGGCAGGGCTCCAGCCAGTGATGGGCAGGGATCCATGAGGGATGGGCAGGGCTCCATGCAGTCAGGGGCAAGGCTCCATATTTGAGGGGCGGGGCTCCAATTATGAAGGGCAAGGCCCCATGAGTGAGGCGCGGGGTTCCAGGCTTTCAGGGGTGGGGATCCAGTCAGTGCGGGGCAGGGCACTAGGCAGTCATGGCTGGGGCTCCCTGTGTGAGGGGCAGGGCTTCAGGCAGTGAGGGGCGGTGGATGGAGACAGCATCGGAAATATTGCATTAGGAAAAGTAAAAATGTAAATTTGGTAAATTTAGTGACTGTAAGAAAATGGCCCAGGATTATGTCAGGTGCAGTGCGAAGGACTAAATGATGCCAAAACAAAGCTCACAGATATTTCAAAAGCAGCGGAAAAAGTAGAGGAGGAAAACACAACGTAGGGGGCAAGATATGAGGGACATGGCATGAATATTTAAAACAAGAAAAAAGAAAAACAAGAAAAAATCGTTCCCAAAGTCAAAGCCTTCAAAATGCAGGCAGGCCATACGCCAGCAAGTGCAGGCACATGCAGCAAAGCTTGCCAAATCTGATCCCCACTGAAGGCCAAAGCAGAAAATAAGGGCCTACAAACAGGCTGGAGCGGAGACACCATCAAAGGAATTGT
>JAKDEW010000921.1:0-89302 GCA_021963965.1 Artemisiospiza belli
AAATTTCCCAATTTTTTTTTTTCTCCTCCAATTGCAATTCCTTTGATGCTCTCTCCATTCCAGCGTGTTTGTAAGTCCTTCTTTTCTGTTTTGGCCTTCAGTGGGGATCAATTTTGGCAAGCTTTGCTGCATGTGCCTGCCCTTGGTGGTGTATGGCCTGCCTGCATTTTGGATGGCTTTGACTTTGGGAAAGATTTTTTTTCTTTTTTTGTGCCCCTAAGTTGTGTCTTCCTCCTTGACTTTTTCCCCTGCTTTTGCAACATCTGTGAGCTTAGTTTTGGCACCTTTTGGTCCTTTGCACTGCACCTGATATAAACCCAGGCCATTTTCTTAGAGTCACTAAATTTCCCAATTTTTTTTTTTCTCCTCCAATTGCAATTCCTTTGATGTTGTATCCATTCCAGCGTGTTTGTAAGTCCTTCTTTTCTGTTTTGGCCTTCAGTGGGGATCAATTTTGGCAAACTTTGCTGCATGTGCCTGCACTTGCTGGCGTATGGCCTGCCTGCATTTTGATGGCTTTGACTTTGGGAAGGATTTTTTCTTTGCCATGTCCCTCATATCTTGCTCCCTAAGTTGTGTCTTCCTCCTTCAATTTTTCCCCTGCTTTTGCAACATCTGTGAGCTTAGTTTTTGCATCTTTTGGTCCTTTGCACTGCACCTGATATAAACCCAGGCCATTTTCTTAGAGTCACTAAATTTCCCAAATTTTCTTTTTTTCTCCTCCAATTGCAATTCCTTTGATGTTGTCTCCATTCCAGCGTGTTTGTAAGTCCCTTCTTTTCTGTTTTGGCCTTCAGTGGGGATCAATTTTGGCAAACTTTGCTGCATGTGCCTGCCCTTGGTGGCGTATGGCCTGCCTGCATTTTGATGGCTTTGACTTTGGGAAAGATTTTTTCTTTTTTTTTTTTTTTTTGTTTTAAGTATTCATGCCATGTCCCTCATATCTTGCTCCCTAAGTTGTGTCTTCCTCCTTGACTTTTTCCCCTGCTTTTGCAACATCTGTGAGCTTAGTTTCGGCACCTTTTGGTCCTTTGCACTGCACCTGATATAAACCCAGGCCATTTTCTTAGAATCACTAACTTACCCGAATTTTCTTTTTTTCTCATAGAAATTGAATTCCTTTGATGTTGTCTCCATTCCAGCGTGTTTGTAAGTCCTTCTTTTCTGTTTTGGCCTTCAGTGGGGATCAATTTTGGCAAACTTTGCTGCATGTGCCTGCACTTGCTGGCGTATGGCCTGCCTGCATTTTGATGGCTTTGACTTTGGGAAGGATTTTTTCTTTGCCATGTCCCTCATATCTTGCTCCCTAAGTTGTGTCTTCCTCCTTCAATTTTTCCCCTGCTTTTTGCAACATCTGTGAGCTTAGTTTTTTCATCTTTTGGTCCTTTGCACTGCACCTGATATAAACCCAGGCCATTTTCTTAGAGTCACTAAATTTCCCAAATTTTCTTTTTTTCTCCTCCAATTGCAATTCCTTTGATGTTGTCTCCATTCCAGCGTGTTTGTAAGTCCTTCTTTTCTGTTTTGGCCTTCAGTGGGGATCAATTTTGGCAAACTTTGCTGCATGTGCCTGCCCTTGGTGGCGTATGGCCTGCCTGCATTTTGATGGCTTTGACTTTGGGAAAGATTTTTTCTTTTTTTTTTTTTTTTGTTTTAAGTATTCATGCCATGTCCCTCATATCTTGCTCCCTAAGTTGTGTCTTCCTCCTTGACTTTTTCCCCTGCTTTTGCAACATCTGTGAGCTTAGTTTCGGCACCTTTTGGTCCTTTGCACTGCACCTGATATAAACCCAGGCCATTTTCTTAGAATCACTAACTTACCCAAATTTTCTTTTTTTCTCATAGAAATTGAATTCCTTTGATGTTGTCTCCATTCCAGCGTGTTTGTAAGTCCTTCTTTTCTGTTTTGGCCTTCAGTGGGGATCAATTTTGGCAAGCTTTGCTGCATGTGCCTGCCCTTGGTGGTGTATGGCCTGCCTGCATTTTGATGGCTTTGACTTTGGGAAAGATTTTTTCTTTTTTTTTTTTTTTTATTATTTTAAGTATTCATGCCATGTCCCTCACATCTTGCTCCCTAAGTTGTGTCTTCCTCCTTGACTTTTTCCCCTGCTTTTGCAACATCTGTGAGCTTAGTTTTGGCACCTTTTGGTCCTTTGCACTGCACCTGATATAAACCCAAGCCATTTTCTTAGAGTCACTAAATTTCCCATTTTTTTTTTTTCTCCCCCAATTGCAATTCCTTTGATGCTCTCTCCATTCCAGCGTGTTTGTATGTCCTTCTTTTCTGTTTTGGCCTTCAGTGGGGATCAATTTTGGCAAGCTTTGCTGCATGTGCCTGCCCTTGGTGGTGTATGGCCTGCTTGCATTTTGATGGCTTTGACTTTGGGAAAGATTTTTTCTTTTTTTTTTTTTTATTATTTTAAGGATTCTTGCCATGTCCCTCATATCTTGCTCCCGAAGTTCTGTCTTCCTCCTTCACTTTTTCCCCTGCTTTTGCAACATCTGTGAGCTTAGTTTTTGCATCTTTTGGTCCTTTGCACTGCACCTGATATAAACCCAGGCCATTTTCTTAGCGTCACTAAATTTCCCAAATTTTTTTTTTTATCTCCTCCAATTGGAATTCCTTTGATGTTGTCTCCATTCCAGCGTGTTTGTAGGTCCTTCTTTTCTGTTTTGGCCTTCAGTGGGGATCAATTTTGGCAAGCTTTGCTGCATGTGCCTGCACTTGCTGGCGTATGGCCTGCCTGCATTTTGATGGCTTTGACTTTGGGAAAGATTTTTTCTTTTTTTTTTTTTTTTTTTATTATTTTAAGTATTCATGCCATGTCCCTCATATCTTGCCCCCTAAGTTGTGTCTTCCTCCTTGACTTTTTCCCCTGCTTTTGCAACATCTGTGAGCTTAGTTTTTGCATCTTTTGGTCCTTTGCACTGCACCTGATATAAACCCCAGGCCACTTTCTAAGAGTCATAAATTTCCCAAATTTTCTTTTTTTCTCCTCCAATTGCAATTCCTTTGATGTTGTCTCCATTCCAGCGTGTTTGTAGGTCCTTCTTTTCTGTTTTGGCCTTCAGTGGGGGATCAATTTTGGCAAGCTTTGCTGCATGTGCCTGCACTTGGTGGCCTATGGCCTGCCTGCATTTTGATGGCTTTGACTTTGGGAAAGATTTTTTTCTTTTTTTTTTTTTTTTATTATTTTAAGTATTCATGCCATGTCCCTCACATCTTGCCCCCTAAGTTGTGTCTTCCTCCTTGACTTTTTCCCCTGCTTTTGCAACATCTGTGAGCTTAGTTTTGGCACCTTTTGGTCCTTTGCACTGCACCTGATATAAACCCAGGCCATTTTCTTAGAATCACTAACTTACCCCAAATTTTCTTTTTTTTCTCATAGAAATTGAATTCCTTTGATGTTGTCTCCATTCCAGCGTGTTTGTAAGTCCTTCTTTTCTGTTTTGGCCTTCAGTGGGGATCAATTTTGGCAAGCTTTGGTGCATGTGCCTGCCCTTGGTGGTGTATGGCCTGCCTGCATTTTGATGGCTTTGACTTTGGGAAAGATTTTTTCTTTTTTTTTTTTTTTTATTATTTTAAGTATTCATGCCATGTCCCTCACATCTTGCTCCCTAAGTTCTGTCTTCCTCCTTCACTTTTTCCCCTGCTTTTGCAACATCTGTGAGCTTAGTTTTTGCATCTTTTGGTCCTTTGCACTGCACCTGATATAAACCCAGGCCATTTTCTTAGAGTCACTAAATTTCCCAAATTTTCTTTTTATCTCCTCCAATTGGAATTCCTTTGATGTTGTCTCCATTCCAGCGTGTTTGTAGGTCCTTCTTTTCTGTTTTGGCCTTCAGTGGGGATCAATTTTGGCAAGCTTTGCTGCATGTGCCTGCACTTGCTGGCCCTATGGCCTGCCTGCATTTTGATGGCTTTGACTTTGGGAAAGATTTTTTCTTTTTTTTTTTTTTTTTTGTTTTAAGTATTCATGCCATGTCCCTCATATCTTGCCCCCTAAGTTGTGTCTTCCTCCTTGACTTTTTCCCCTGCTTTTGCAACATCTGTGAGCTTAGTTTTGGCACCTTTTGGTCCTTTGCACTGCACCTGCTAAAACCCCAGGCCACTTTCTAAGAGTCATTAAATTTCCCAAATTTTCTTTTTTTCTCCTCCAATTGCAATTCCTTTGATGTTGTCTCCATTCCAGCGTGTTTGTAGGTCCTTCTTTTCTGTTTTGGCCTTCAGTGGGGATCAATTTAGGCAAGCTTTGCTGCATGTGCCTGCACTTGCTGGCCTCTAGCCTGCCTGCATTTTGATGGCTTTGACTTTGGGAAAGATTTTTTCTTTTTTTTTTTTTTTTTTTATTATTTTAAGTATTCATGCCATGTCCCTCATATCTTGCCCCCTAAGTTGTGTCTTCCTCCTTCACTTTTTCCCCTGCTTTTGCAACATCTGTGAGCTTAGTTTTTGGCACCTTTTGGTCCTTTGCACTGCACCTGATATAAACCCAGGCCATTTTCTTAGAATCAATAACTTTCCCAAATTTTCTTTTTTTCTCATAGAAATTGAATTCCTTTGATGTTGTCTCCATTCCAGCGTGTTTGTAAGTCCTTCTTTTCTGTTTTGGCCTTCAGTGGGGATCAATTTTGGCAAGCTTTGCTGCATGTGCCTGCACTTGCTGGCCTATGGCCTGCCTGCATTTTGATGGCTTTGACTTTGGGAAAGATTTTTTTCTTTTTTTTTTTTTTTATTATTTTAAGTATTCATGCCATGTCCCTCACATCTTGCCCCCTAAGTTGTGTCTTCCTCCTTGACTTTTTCCCCTGCTTTTGCAACATCTGTGAGCTTAGTTTTGGCACCTTTTGGTCCTTTGCACTGCACCTGATATAAACCCAAGCCATTTTCTTAGAGTCACTAAATTTCCCAATTTTTTTTTTTCTCCCCCAATTGCAATTCCTTTGATGCTCTCTCCATTCCAGCGTGTTTGTAGGTCCTTCTTTTCTGTTTTGGCCTTCAGTGGGGATCAATTTTGGCAAGCTTTGCTGCATGTGCCTGCACTTGCTGGCCTATGGCCTGCCTGCATTTTGATGGCTTTGACTTTGGGAAAGATTTTTTCTTTTTTTTTTTTTTTTTTATTATTTTAAGTATTCATGCCATGTCCCTCACATCTTGCCCCCTAAGTTGTGTCTTCCTCCTTGACTTTTTCCCCTGCTTTTGCAACATCTGTGAGCTTAGTTTTGGCACCTTTTGGTCCTTTGCACTGCACCTGATATAAACCCAGGCCATTTTCTTAGAATCACTAACTTTACCAAATTTTCTTTTTTTCTCATAGAAATTGAATTCCTTTGATGTTGTCTCCATTCCAGCGTGTTTGTAAGTCCTTCTTTTCTGTTTTGGCCTTCAGTGGGGATCAATTTTGGCAAGCTTTGCTGCATGTGCCTGCCCTTGGTGGTGTATGGCCTGCCTGCATTTTGATGGCTTTGACTTTGGGAAAGATTTTTTCTTTTTTTTTTTTTTTATTATTTTAAGTATTCATGCCATGTCCCTCACATCTTGCTCCCTAAGTTCTGTCTTCCTCCTTCACTTTTTCCCCTGCTTTTGCAACATCTGTGAGCTTAGTTTTTGCATCTTTTGGTCCTTTGCACTGCACCTGATATAAACCCAGGCCATTTTCTTAGAGTCACTAAATTTCCCAAATTTTCTTTTTATCTCCTCCAATTGGAATTCCTTTGATGTTGTCTCCATTCCAGCGTGTTTGTAGGTCCTTCTTTTCTGTTTTGGCCTTCAGTGGGGGATCAATTTTGGCAAGCTTTGCTGCATGTGCCTGCACTTGCTGGCCTATGGCCTGCCTGCATTTTGATGGCTTTGACTTTGGGAAAGATTTTTTCTTTTTTTTTTTTTTTTTGTTTTAAGTATTCATGCCATGTCCCTCATATCTTGCCCCCTAAGTTGTGTCTTCCTCCTTGACTTTTTTCCCCTGCTTTTGCAACATCTGTGAGCTTAGTTTTGGCACCTTTTGGTCCTTTGCACTGCACCTGCTAAAACCCCAGGCCACTTTCTAAGAGTCATTAAATTTCCCAAATTTTCTTTTTTTCTCCTCCAATTGCAATTCCTTTGATGTTGTCTCCATTCCAGCGTGTTTGTAGGTCCTTCTTTTCTGTTTTGGCCTTCAGTGGGGATCAATTTAGGCAAGCTTTGCTGCATGTGCCTGCACTTGCTGGCCTCTAGCCTGCCTGCATTTTGATGGCTTTGACTTGGGAAAGATTTTTTCTTTTTTTTTTTTTTTTTTTATTATTTTAAGTATTCATGCCATGTCCCTCATATCTTGCCCCCTAAGTTGTGTCTTCCTCCTTCACTTTTTCCCCTGCTTTTGCAACATCTGTGAGCTTAGTTTTGGCACCTTTTGGTCCTTTGCACTGCACCTGATATAAACCCAGGCCATTTTCTTAGAATCAATAACTTTCCCAAATTTTCTTTTTTTCTCATAGAAATTGAATTCCTTTGATGTTGTCTCCATTCCAGCGTGTTTGTAAGTCCTTCTTTTCTGTTTTGGCCTTCAGTGGGGATCAATTTTGGCAAGCTTTGCTGCATGTGCCTGCACTTGCTGGCCTATGGCCTGCCTGCATTTTGATGGCTTTGACTTTGGGAAAGATTTTTTCTTTTTTTTTTTTTTTTATTATTTTAAGTATTCATGCCATGTCCCTCACATCTTGCCCCCTAAGTTGTGTCTTCCTCCTTGACTTTTTCCCCTGCTTTTGCAACATCTGTGAGCTTAGTTTTGGCACCTTTTGGTCCTTTGCACTGCACCTGATATAAACCCAAGCCATTTTCTTAGAGTCACTAAATTTCCCAATTTTTTTTTTTCTCCCCCAATTGCAATTCCTTTGATGCTCTCTCCATTCCAGCGTGTTTGTAGGTCCTTCTTTTCTGTTTTGGCCTTCAGTGGGGATCAATTTTGGCAAGCTTTGCTGCATGTGCCTGCACTTGCTGGCCTATGGCCTGCCCTGCATTTTGATGGCTTTGACTTTGGGAAAGATTTTTTCTTTTTTTTTTTTTTTTTTATTATTTTAAGTATTCATGCCATGTCCCTCACATCTTGCCCCCTAAGTTGTGTCTTCCTCCTTGACTTTTTCCCCTGCTTTTGCAACATCTGTGAGCTTAGTTTTGGCACCTTTTGGTCCTTTGCACTGCACCTGATATAAACCCAGGCCATTTTCTTAGAATCACTAACTTACCCAAATTTTCTTTTTTTCTCATAGAAATTGAATTCCTTTGATGTTGTCCTCCATTCCAGCGTGTTTGTAAGTCCTTCTTTTCTGTTTTGGCCTTCAGTGGGGATCAATTTTGGCAAGCTTTGCTGCATGTGCCTGCCCTTGGTGGTGTATGGCCTGCCTGCATTTTGATGGCTTTGACTTTGGGAAAGATTTTTTCTTTTTTTTTTTTTTATTATTTTAAGTATTCATGCCATGTCCCTCACATCTTGCTCCCTAAGTTCTGTCTTCCTCCTTCACTTTTTCCCCTGCTTTTGCAAACATCTGTGAGCTTAGTTTTGGCACCTTTTGGTCCTTTGCACTGCCCCTGATATAAACCCAGGCCATTTTCTTAGAGTCACTAAATTTCCCAAATTTTCTTTTTATCTCCTCCAATTGGAATTCCTTTGATGTTGTCTCCATTCCAGCGTGTTTGTAGGTCCTTCTTTTCTGTTTTGGCCTTCAGTGGGGATCAATTTTGGCAAGCTTTGCTGCATGTGCCTGCACTTGCTGGCGTATGGCCTGCCTGCATTTTGATGGCTTTGACTTTGGGAAAGATTTTTTTCTTTTTTTTTTTTTTTTTGTTTTAAGTATTCATGCCATGTCCCTCATATCTTGCCCCCTAAGTTGTGTCTTCCTCCTTGACTTTTTCCCCTGCTTTTGCAACATCTGTGAGCTTAGTTTTGGCACCTTTTGGTCCTTTGCACTGCACCTGCTAAAATCCCAGGCCACTTTCTAAGAGTCATTAAATTTCCCAAATTTTCTTTTTTTCTCCTCCAATTGCAATTCCTTTGATGTTGTCTCCATTCCAGCGTGTTTTGTAGGTCCTTCTTTTCTGTTTTGGCCTTCAGTGGGGATCAATTTTGGCAAGCTTTGCTGCATGTGCCTGCACTTGCTGGCCTCTAGCCTGCCTGCATTTTGATGGCTTTGACTTTGGGAAAGATTTTTTCTTTTTTTTTTTTTTTTTTTATTATTTTAAGTATTCATGCCATGTCCCTCATATCTTGCCCCCCTAAGTTGTGTCTTCCTCCTTCACTTTTTCCCCTGCTTTTGCAACATCTGTGAGCTTAGTTTTGGCACCTTTTGGTCCTTTGCACTGCACCTGATATAAACCCAGGCCATTTTCTTAGAATCAATAACTTTCCCAAATTTTCTTTTTTTCTCATAGAAATTGAATTCCTTTGATGTTGTCTCCATTCCAGCGTGTTTGTAAGTCCTTCTTTTCTGTTCTGGCCTTCAGTGGGGATCAATTTTGGCAAGCTTTGCTGCATGTGCCTGCACTTGCTGGCCTATGGCCTGCCTGCATTTTGATGGCTTTGACTTTGGGAAAGATTTTTTCTTTTTTTTTTTTTTTTATTATTTTAAGTATTCATGCCATGTCCCTCACATCTTGCCCCCTAAGTTGTGTCTTCCTCCTTGACTTTTTCCCCTGCTTTTGCAACATCTGTGAGCTTAGTTTTGGCACCTTTTGGTCCTTTGCACTGCACCTGATATAAACCCAAGCCATTTTCTTAGAGTCACTAAATTTCCCAATTTTTTTTTTTTCTCCCCCAATTGCAATTCCTTTGATGCTCTCTCCATTCCAGCGTGTTTGTAGGTCCTTCTTTTCTGTTTTGGCCTTCAGTGGGGGATCAATTTTGGCAAGCTTTGCTGCATGTGCCTGCACTTGCTGGCCTATGGCCTGCCTGCATTTTGATGGCTTTGACTTTGGGAAAGATTTTTTCTTTTTTTTTTTTTTTTTTATTATTTTAAGTATTCATGCCATGTCCCTCACATCTTGCCCCCTAAGTTGTGTCTTCCTCCTTGACTTTTTCCCCTGCTTTTGCAACATCTGTGAGCTTAGTTTTGGCACCTTTTGGTCCTTTGCACTGCACCTGATATAAACCCAGGCCATTTTCTTAGAATCACTAACTTACCCAAATTTTCTTTTTTTCTCATAGAAATTGAATTCCTTTGATGTTGTCTCCATTCCAGCGTGTTTGTAAGTCCTTCTTTTCTGTTTTGGCCTTCAGTGGGGATCAATTTTGGCAAGCTTTGGTGCATGTGCCTGCCCTTGGTGGTGTATGGCCTGCCTGCATTTTGATGGCTTTGACTTTGGGAAAGATTTTTTCTTTTTTTTTTTTTTTATTATTTTAAGTATTCATGCCATGTCCCTCACATCTTGCTCCCTAAGTTCTGTCTTCCTCCTTCACTTTTTCCCCTGCTTTTGCAACATCTGTGAGCTTAGTTTTGGCACCTTTTGGTCCTTTGCACTGCCCCCTGATATAAACCCAGGCCATTTTCTTAGAGTCACTAAATTTCCCAAATTTTCTTTCTTTCTCCTCCAATTGGAATTCCTTTGATGTTGTCTCCATTCCAGCGTGTTTGTAGGTCCTTCTTTTCTGTTTTGGCCTTCAGTGGGGATCAATTTTGGCAAGCTTTGCTGCATGTGCCTGCACTTGCTGGCGTATGGCCTGCCTGCATTTTGATGGCTTTGACTTTGGGAAAGATTTTTTCTTTTTTTTTTTTTTTTATTATTTTAAGTATTCATGCCATGTCCCTCATATCTTGCCCCCTAAGTTGTGTCTTCCTCCTTGACTTTTTCCCCTGCTTTTGCAACATCTGTGAGCTTAGTTTTGGCACCTTTTGGTCCTTTGCACTGCACCTGATATAAACCCAGGCCATTTTCTTAGAATCACTAACTTAGCCAAATTTTCTTTTTTTCTCATAGAAATTGAATTCCTTTGATGTTGTCTCCATTCCAGCGTGTTTGTAAGTCCTTCTTTTCTGTTTTGGCCTTCAGTGGGGATCAATTTTGGCAAGCTTTGCTGCATGTGCCTGCACTTGCTGGCCTATGGCCTGCCTGCATTTTGATGGCTTTGACTTTGGGAAAGATTTTTTCTTTTTTTTTTTTTTTATTATTTTAAGTATTCATGCCATGTCCCTCACATCTTGCCACCTAAGTTGTGTCTTCCTCCTTCACTTTTTCCCCTGCTTTTGCAACATCTGTGAGCTTAGTTTTGGCACCTTTTGGTCCTTTGCACTGCACCTGATATAAACCCAAGCCATTTTCTTAGAGTCACTAAATTTCCCAATTTTTTTTTTTCTCCCCCAATTGCAATTCCTTTGATGGTGTCTCCATTCCAGCGTGTTTGTAAGTCCTTCTTTTCTGTTTTGGCCTTCAGTGGGGATCAATTTTGGCAAGCTTTGCTGCATGTGCCTGCCCTTGGTGGTGTATGGCCTGCTTGCATTTTGATGGCTTAGACTTTGGGAAAGATTTTTTCTTTTTTTTTTTTTTATTATTTTAAGGATTCTTGCCATGTCCCTCATATCTTGCTCCCTAAGTTCTGTCTTCCTCCTTCACTTTTTCCCCTGCTTTTGCAACATCTGTGAGCTTAGTTTTTGCATCTTTTGGTCCTTTGCACTGCACCTGATATAAACCCAGGCCATTTTCTTAGAGTCACTAAATTTCCCAAATTTTCTTTTTATCTCCTCCAATTGGAATTCCTTTCATGTTGTCTCCATTCCAGCGTGTTTGTAGGTCCTTCTTTTCTGTTTTGGCCTTCAGTGGGGATCAATTTTGGCAAGCTTTGCTGCATGTGCCTGCACTTGCTGGCGTATGGCCTGCCTGCATTTTGATGGCTTTGACTTTGGGAAAGATTTTTTCTTTTTTTTTTTTTTTATTATTTTAAGTATTCATGCCATGTCCCTCATATCTTGCCCCCTAAGTTGTGTCTTCCTCCTTGACTTTTTCCCTTGCTTTTGCAACATCTGTGAGCTTAGTTTTTGCATCTTTTGGTCCTTTGCACTGCACCTGATATAAACTCCAGGCCACTTTCTAAGAGTCATAAATTTCCCAAATTTTCTTTTTTTCTCCTCCAATTGCAATTCCTTTGATGGTGTCTCCATTCCAGCGTGTTTGTAAGTCCTTCTTTTCTGTTTTGGCCTTCAGTGGGGATCAATTTTGGCAAGCTTTGCTGCATGTGCCTGCACTTGCTGGCGTATGGCCTGCCTGCATTTTGATGGCTTTGACTTTGGGAAAGATTTTTTCTTTTTTTTTTTTTTTTTTTGTTTTAAGTATTCATGCCATGTCCCTCATATCTTGCCCCCAAAGTTGTGTCTTCCTCCTTGACTTTTTCCCCTGCTTTTGCAACATCTGTGAGCTTAGTTTTGGCACCTTTTGGTCCTTTGCACTGCACCTGATATAAACCCAGGCCATTTTCTTAGAATCACTAACTTACCCAAATTTTCTTTTTTTCTCATAGAAATTGAATTCCTTTGATGTTGTCTCCATTCCAGCGTGTTTGTAAGTCCTTCTTTTCTGTTTTGGCCTTCAGTGGGGATCAATTTTGGCAAGCTTTGCTGCATGTGCCTGCCCTTGGTGGTGTATGGCCTGCCTGCATTTTGATGGCTTTGACTTTGGGAAAGATTTTTTCTTTTTTTTTTTTTTATTATTTTAAGTATTCATGCCATGTCCCTCACATCTTGCTCCCTAAGTTGTGTCTTCCTCCTTGACTTTTTCCCCTGCTTTTGCAACATCTGTGAGCTGAGTTTTGGCACCTTTTGGTCCCTTTGCACTGCACCTGATATAAACCCAGGCCATTTTCTTAGAGTCACTAAATTTCCCAATTTTTTTTTTTCTCCCCCAATTGCAATTCCTTTGATGGTGTCTCCATTCCAGCGTGTTTGTAAGTCCTTCTTTTCTGTTTTGGCCTTCAGTGGGGATCAATTTTGGCAAGCTTTGCTGCATGTGCCTGCCCTTGGTGGTGTATGGCCTGCTTGCATTTTGATGGCTTTGACTTTGGGAAAGATTTTTTCTTTTTTTTTTTTTTATTATTTTAAGGATTCTTGCCATGTCCCTCATATCTTGCTCCCTAAGTTCTGTCTTCCTCCTTGACTTTTTCCCCTGCTTTTGCAACATCTGTGAGCTTAGATTTGGCACATTTTGGTCCTTTGCACTGCACCTGATAAAACACCAGGCCACTTTCTAAGAGTCATTAAATTTCCCAATTTTTCTTTTTCTCCTCCAATTGCAATTCCTTTGATGGTGTCTCCATTCCAGCGTGTTTGTAAGTCCTTCTTTTCTGTTCTGGCCTTCAGTGGGGATCAATTTTGGCAAGCTTTGCTGCATGTGCCTGCCCTTGGTGGTGTATGGCCTGCCTGCATTTTGATGGCTTTGACTTTGGGAAGGATTTTTTCTTTGCCATGTCCCTCATATCTTGCTCCCTAAGTTGTGTCTTCCTCCTTCAATTTTTCCCCTGCTTTTGCAACATCTGTGAGCTTAGTTTTTGCATCTTTTGGTCCTTTGCACTGCACCTGATATAAACCCAGGCCATTTTCTTAGAGTCACTAAATTTCCCAAATTTTCTTTTTTTCTCCTCCAATTGCAAATCCTTTGATGTTGACTCCATTCCAGCGTGTTTGTAGGTCCTTCTTTTCTGTTTTGGCCTTCAGTGGGGGATCAATTTTGGCAAGCTTTGCTGCATGTGCCTGCCCTTGCTGGCGTATGGCCTGCCTGCATTTTGATGGCTTTGACTTTGGGAAAGATTTTTTTTTTTTTTTTTTTTTTGTTTTAAGTATTCATGCCATGTCCCTCATATCTTGCCCCCTAAGTTGTGTCTTCCTCCTTGACTTTTTCCCCTGCTTTTGCAACATCTGTGAGCTTAGTTTTGGCACCTTTTGGTCCTTTGCACTGCACCTGCTAAAATCCCAGGCCACTTTCTAAGAGTCATTAAATTTCCCAAATTTTCTTTTTTTCTCCTCCAATTGCAATTCCTTTGGTGTTGTCTCCATTCCAGCGTGTTTGTAGGTCCTTCTTTTCTGTTTTGGCCTTCAGTGGGGATCAATTTTGGCAAGCTTTGCTGCATGTGCCTGCACTTGCTGGCCTCTAGCCTGCCTGCATTTTGATGGCTTTGACTTTGGGAAAGATTTTTTCTTTTTTTTTTTTTTTTATTATTTTAAGTATTCATGCCATGTCCCTCACATCTTGCCCCCTAAGTTGTGTCTTCCTCCTTGACTTTTTCCCCTGCTTTTGCAACATCTGTGAGCTTAGTTTTGGCACCTTTTGGTCCTTTGCACTGCACCTGATATAAACCCAGGCCATTTTCTTAGAGTCACTAAATTTCCCAAATTTTCTTTTTTTCTCATAGAAATTGAATTCCTTTCATGTTGTCTCCATTCCAGCGTGTTTGTAAGTCCTTCTTTTCTGTTTTGGCCTTCAGTGGGGATCAATTTTGGCAAGCTTTGCTGCAATGTGCCTGCACTTGGTGGCGTATGGCCTGCCTGCATTTTGATGGCTTTGACTTTGGGAAAGATTTTTTCTTTTTTTTTTTTTATTATTTTAAGTATTCATGCCATGTCCCTCACATCTTGCCCCCTAAGTTGTTTCTTCCTCCTTGACTTTTTCCCCTGCTTTTGCAACATCTGTGAGCTTAGATTTGGCACATTTTGGTCCTTTGCACTGCACCTGATAAAACAACAGGCCACTTTCTAAGAGTCATTGAATTTCCCAATTTTTCTTTTTCTCCTCCAATTGCAATTCCTTTGATGCTGTCTCCATTCCAGCGTGTTTGTAAGTCCTTCTTTTCTGTTCTGGCCTTCAGTGGGGATCAATTTTGGCAAGCTTTGCTGCATGTGCCTGCCCTTCGTGGTGTATGGCCTGCCTGCATTTTGATGGCTTTGACTTTGGGAAAGATTTTTTCTTTTTTTTTTTTATTATTTTAAGTATTCATGCCATGTCCCTCACATCTTGCCCCCTAAGTTGTGTCTTCCTCCTTGTCTTTTTCCCCTGCTTTTGCAACATCTGTGAGCTTAGTTTTGGCACCTTTTGGTCCTTTGCACTGCACCTGATATAAACCCAGGCCATTTCCTTAGAGTCACTAAATTTCCCAAATTTTCTTTTTTTCTCCTCCAATTGCAATTTCTTTGATGTTGTCTCCATTCCAGTGTGTTTGTAAGTCCTTCTTTTCTGTTTTGGCCTTCAGTGGGGATCAATTTTGGCAAGCTTTGCTGCATGTGCCTGCCCTTGGTGGCGTATGGCCTGCCTGCATTTTGATGGCTTTGACTTTGGGAAAGATTTTTTCTTTTTTTTTTTTTTATTATTCTAAGTATTCATGCCATGTTCCTCACATCTTGCCCCCTAAGTTGTTTCTTCCTCCTTGACTTTTTCCCCTGCTTTTGCAACATCTGTGAGCTTAGATTTTTCACATTTTGGTCCTTTGCACTGCACCTGATATAAACCCAGGCCATTTTCTTAGAGTCACTAAATTTCCCAATTTTTTTTTTTCTCCTCCAATTGCAATTCCTTTGATGGTGTCTCCATTCCAGCGTGTTTGTAGGTCCTTCTTTTCTGTTTTGGCCTTCAGTGGGGATCAATTTTGGCAAGCTTTGCTGCATGTGCCTGCCCTTGGTGGTGTATGGCCTGCCTGCATTTTGATGGCTTTGACTTTGGGAAAGATTTTTTTCTTTTTTTGGTTGTTTTCTGAAGTGTTCATGCCATGTCCCCTCATATCTTGCCCCCTAAGTTCTGTCTTCCTCCTTGACTTTTTCCCCTGCTTTTGCAACATCTGTGAGCTTAGTTTTGGCATCTTTTGGTCCTTTGCACTGCACCTGATAAAACACCAGGCCACTTTCTAAGAGTCATTAAATTTACCAATTTTTCTTTTTCTCCTCCAATTGCAATTCCTTTGATGCTGTCTCCATTCCAGCGTGTTTGTAAGTCCTTCTTTTCTGTTCTGGCCTTCAGTGGGGATCAATTTTGGCAAGCTTTGCTGCATGTGCCTGCACTTGCTGGCGTATGGCCTGCCTGCATTTTGATGGCTTTGACTTTGGGAAAGATTTTTTCTTTTTTTTTTTTTTATTATTTTAAGTATTCATGCCATGTCCCTCACATCTTGCCCCCTAAGTTGTTTCTTCCTCCTTGACTTTTTCCCCTGCTTTTGCAACATCTGTGAGCTTAGTTTTGGCATCTTTTGGTCCTTTGCACTGCACCTGCTAAAACCCCAGGCCACTTTCTAAGAGTCATTAAATTTCCCAAATTTTCTTTTTTTCTCCTCCAATTGCAATTCCTTTGATGGTGTCTCCATTCCAGCGTGTTTGTAGTTCCTTCTTTTCTGTTTTGGCCTTCAGTGGGGATCAATTTTGGCAAGCTTTGCTGCATGTGCCTGCCCTTGGTGGTGTATGGCCTGCCTGCATTTTGATGGCTTTGACTTTGGGAAAGATTTTTTCTTTTTTTTTTTTTTTTATTATTTTAAGTATTCATGCCATGTCCCTGACATCTTGCCCCCTAAGTTGTGTCTTCCTCCTTGACTTTTTCCCCTGCTTTTGCAACATCTGTGAGCTTAGTTTTGGCACCTTTTGGTCCTTTGCAATGCAGCTGATTTCCTCACAGCCTATTTTTTGAAGAGACTAAAATTCCCGATTTTCTGCTTTTTTCAATTGCATTTCATTTGAACCTATCTCCTTTCCAGAGTGTTTGTAAGCCTTTCTTTTGGGATTCGCAAGATTCCTTTTCCCTTCCCGAAAGGAAATTTCATTTCCTTTCGGGAAGGGAAAAGGAATCTTGCGATTTCAATGGGGACCAATAGAGGAATCTTTGGTGCATGTCCCTGCACTTGATGGCAGGCCATGCCTTTTGATGGCGTTGACTTTGGGAAAGATTTTTTTCTTTTTTTGGTTGTTTTCTGAAGTGTTCATGCCATGTCCCTCACATCTTGCCCCCTAAGTTGTGTCTTCCTCCTTCACGTTTTCCCCTGCTTTTGCAACATCTGTGAGCTTAGTTTTGGCACCTTTTGGTCCTTTGCACTGCACCTGATATAAACCCAGGCCATTTTCTTAGAGTCACTAAATTTCCCAATTTTTTTTTTTCTCCTCCAATTGCAATTCCTTTGATGCTGTCTCCATTCCAGCGTGTTTGTAAGTCCTTCTTTTCTGTTTTGGCCTTCAGTGGGGATCAATTTTGGCAAGCTTTGCTGCATGTGCCTGCCCTTGGTGGTGTATGGCCTGCCTGCATTTTGATGGCTTTGACTTTGGGAAAGATTTTTTTCTTTTTTTGGTTGTTTTCTGAAGTGTTCATGCCATGTCCCTCACATCTTGCCCCCTAAGTTGTGTCTTCCTCCTTGACTTTTTCCCCTGCTTTTGCAACATCTGTGAGCTGAGTTTTGGCACCTTTTGGTCCTTTGCACTGCACCTGATATAAACCCAGGCCATTTTCTTAGAGTCACTAAATTTCCCAATTTTTTTTTTTCTCCTCCAATTGCAATTCCTTTGATGTTGTATCCATTCCAGCGTGTTTGTAAGTCCTTCTTTTCTGTTTTGGCCTTCAGTGGGGATCAATTTTGGCAAGCTTTGCTGCATGTGCCTGCACTTGCTGGCGTATGGCCTGCCTGCATTTTGATGGCTTTGACTTTGGGAAGGATTTTTTCTTTGCCATGTCCCTCATATCTTGCTCCCTAAGTTGTGTCTTCCTCCTTCAATTTTTCCCCTGCTTTTGCAACATCTGTGAGCTTAGTTTTTGCATCTTTTGGTCCTTTGCACTGCACCTGATATAAACCCAGGCCATTTTCTTAGAGTCACTAAATTTCCCAAATTTTCTTTTTTTCTCCTCCAATTGCAAATCCTTTGATGTTGACTCCATTCCAGCGTGTTTGTAGGTCCTTCTTTTCTGTTTTGGCCTTCAGTGGGGATCAATTTTGGCAAACTTTGCTGCATGTGCCTGCCCTTGGTGGCGTATGGCCTGCCTGCATTTTGATGGCTTTGACTTTGGGAAAGATTTTTTCTTTTTTTTTTTTTTTTTTTGTTTTAAGTATTCATGCCATGTCCCTCATATCTTGCTCCCTAAGTTGTGTCTTCCTCCTTGACTTTTTCCCCTGCTTTTGCAACATCTGTGAGCTTAGTTTCGGCACCTTTTGGTCCTTTGCACTGCACCTGCTAAAATCCCAGGCCACTTTCTAAGAGTCATTAAATTTCCCAAATTTTCTTTTTTTCTCCTCCAATTGCAATTCCTTTGATGTTGTCTCCATTCCAGCGTGTTTGTAGGTCCTTCTTTTCTGTTTTGGCCTTCAGTGGGGATCAATTTTGGCAAGCTTTGCTGCATGTGCCTGCACTTGCTGGCGTATGGCCTGCCTGCATTTTGATGGCTTTGACTTTGGGAAAGATTTTTTCTTTTTTTTTTTTTTTATTATTTTAAGTATTCATGCCATGTCCCTCATATCTTGCCCCCTAAGTTGTGTCTTCCTCCTTCACTTTTTCCCCTGCTTTTGCAACATCTGTGAGCTTAGTTTTTGCATCTTTTGGTCCTTTGCACTGCACCTGATATAAACCCCAGGCCACTTTCTAAGAGTCATAAATTTCCCAAATTTTCTTTTTTTCTCCTCCAATTGCAATTCCTTTGATGGTGTCTCCATTCCAGCGTGTTTTTAAGTCCTTCTTTTCTGTTTTGGCCTTCAGTGGGGATCAATTTTGGCAAGCTTTGCTGCATGTGCCTGCACTTGCTGGCCTATGGCCTGCCTGCATTTTGATGGCTTTGACTTTGGGAAAGATTTTTTCTTTTTTTTTTTTTTTTTGTTTTAAGTATTCATGCCATGTCCCTCATATCTTGCCCCCTAAGTTGTGTCTTCCTCCTTGACTTTTTCCCCTGCTTTTGCAACATCTGTGAGCTTAGTTTTGGCACCTTTTGGTCCTTTGCACTGCACCTGCTAAAATCCCAGGCCACTTTCTAAGAGTCATTAAATTTACCAAATTTTCTTTTTTTCTCCTCCAATTGCAATTCCTTTGATGTTGTCTCCATTCCAGCGTGTTTGTAGGTCCTTCTTTTCTGTTTTGGCCTTCAGTGGGGATCAATTTTGGCAAGCTTTGCTGCATGTGCCTGCACTTGCTGGCCTCTAGCCTGCCTGCATTTTGATGGCTTTGACTTTGGGAAAGATTTTTTCTTTTTTTTTTTTTTTTTATTATTTTAAGTATTCATGCCATGTCCCTCACATCTTGCCCCCTAAGTTGTGTCTTCCTCCTTGACTTTTTCCCCTGCTTTTGCAACATCTGTGAGCTTAGTTTTGGCACCTTTTGGTCCTTTGCACTGCACCTGATATAAACCCAGGCCATTTTCTTAGAATCACGAACTTACCCAAATTTTCTTTTTTTCTCATAGAAATTGCAATTCCTTTGATGGTGTCTCCATTCCAGCGTGTTTGTAAGTCCTTCTTTTCTGTTTTGGCCTTCAGTGGGGATCAATTTTGGCAAGCTTTGCTGCATGTGCCTGCCCTTGGTGGTGTATGGCCTGCCTGCATTTTGATGGCTTTGACTTTGGGAAAGATTTTTTCTTTTTTTTTTTTTTTATTATTTTAAGTATTCATGCCATGTCCCTCACATCTTGCTCCCTAAGTTGTGTCTTCCTCCTTGACTTTTTCCCCTGCTTTTGCAACATCTGTGAGCTTAGTTTTGGCACCTTTTGGTCCTTTGCACTGCACCTGATATAAACCCAAGCCATTTTCTTAGAGTCACTAAATTTCCCAATTTTTTTTTTTCTCCCCCAATTGCAATTCCTTTGATGCTCTCTCCATTCCAGCGTGTTTGTAAGTCCTTCTTTTCTGTTTTGGCCTTCAGTGGGGATCAATTTTGGCAAGCTTTGCTGCATGTGCCTGCCCTTGGTGGTGTATGGCCTGCTTGCATTTTGATGGCTTTGACTTTGGGAAAGATTTTTTCTTTCTTTTTTTTTTATTATTTTAAGGATTCTTGCCATGTCCCTCATATCTTGCTCCCTAAGTTCTGTCTTCCTCCTTCACTTTTTCCCCTGCTTTTGCAACATCTGTGAGCTTAGTTTTTGCATCTTTTGGTCCTTTGCACTGCACCTGATATAAACCCAGGCCATTTTCTTAGAGTCACTAAATTTCCCAAATTTTCTTTTTATCTCCTCCAATTGGAATTCCTTTGATGTTGTCTCCATTCCAGCGTGTTTGTAGGTCCTTCTTTTCTGTTTTGGCCTTCAGTGGGGATCAATTTTGGCAAGCTTTGCTGCATGTGCCTGCACTTGCTGGCGTATGGCCTGCCTGCATTTTGATGGCTTTGACTTTGGGAAAGATTTTGTCTTTTTTTTTTTTTTTTTTGTTTTAAGTATTCATGCCATGTCCCTCATATCTTGCCCCCTAAGTTGTGTCTTCCTCCTTGACTTTTTCCCCTGCTTTTGCAACATCTGTGAGCTTAGTTTTGGCACCTTTTGGTCCTTTGCAATGCAGCTGATTTCCTCACAGCCTATTTTATGAAGAGACTAAAATTCCCGATTTTCTGCTTTTTTCAATTGCATTTCATTTGAACCTATCTCCTTTCCAGAGTGTTTGTAAGCCTTTCTTTTGGGATTCGCAAGATTCCTTTTCCCTTCCCGAAAGGAAATTTCATTTCCTTTCGGGAAGGGAAAAGGAATCTTGCGATTTCAATGGGGACCAATAGAGGAATCTTTGGTGCATGTCCCTGCACTTGATGGCAGGCCATGCCTTTTGATGGCTTTGACTTTGGGAAAGATTTTTTTCTTTTTTTGGTTGTTTTCGGAAGTGTTCATGCCATGTCCCTCACATCTTGCCCCCTAAGTTGTGTCTTCCTCCTTGTCTTTTTCCCCTGCTTTTGCAACATCTGTGAACTTAGTTTTGGCACCTTTTGGTCCTTTGCACTGCACCTGATATAAACCCAGGCCATTTTCTTAGAATCACTAACTTTCCCAAATTTTCTTCTTTTCTCATAGAAATTGAATTCCTTTCATGTTGTCTCCATTCCAGCGTGATTGTAAGTCCTTCTTTTCTGTTTTGGCTTTCAGTGGGGATCAATTTTGGCAAGCTTTTCTGCATGTGCCTGCACTTGCTGGCGTATGGCCTGCCTGCATTTTAATGGCTTTGACTTTGGGAAAGATTTTTTTCTTTTTTTGGTTGTTTTCTGAAGTGTTCATGCCATGTCCCTCATATCTTGCCCCCTAAGTTGTGTCTTCCTCCTTGACTTTTTCCCCTGCTTTTGCAACATCTGTGAGCTTAGTTTTGGCACCTTTTGGTCCTTTGCACTGCACCTGATAAAACCCCAGGCCACTTTCTTAGAGTCATTAAATTTCCCAAATTTTCTTTTTTTCTCCTCCAATTGCAATTCCTTTGATGCTGTCTCCATTCCAGCGTGTTTTTAAGTCCTTCTTTTCTGTTCTGGCCTTCAGTGGGGATCAATTTTGGCAAGCTTTGCTGCATGTGCCTGCCCTTGGTGGTGTATGGCCTGCCTGCATTTTGATGGCTTTGACTTTGGGGAAGATTTTTTTCTTTTTTTTTTTATTATTTTAAGTATTCATGCCATGTCCCTCACATCTTGCCCCCTAAGTTGTGTCTTCCTCCTTGACTTTTTCCCCTGCTTTTGCAACATCTGTGAGCTTAGTTTTGGCACCTTTTGGTCCTTTGCACTGCACCTGATATAAACCCAGGCCATTTTCTTAGAGTCACTAAATTTCCCAATTTTTCTTTTTTTCTCATAGAAATTGAATTCCTTTCATGTTGTCTCCATTCCAGCGTGTTTGTAAGTCCTTCTTTTCTGTTCTGGCCTTCAGTGGGGATCAATTTTGGCAAGCTTTGCTGCATGTGCCTGCACTTGGTAGTGTATGGCCTGCCTGCATTTTGATGGCTTTGACTTTGGGAAAGATTTTTTCTTTTGTTTTTTTTTATTATTTTAAGTATTCATGCCATGTCCCTCATATCTTGCTCCCTAAGTTGTCTTCCTCCTTGACTTTTTCCCCTGCTTTTGCAACATCTGTGAGCTTAGTTTTGGCACCTTTTGGTCCTTTGCACTGCACCTGCTAAAACCCCAGGCCACTTTCTAAGAGTCATTAAATTTCCCAAATGTTCTTTTTTTCTCCTCCAATTGCAATTCTTTTGATGTTGTCTCCATTCCAGCGTGTTTGTAAGTCCTTCTTTTCTGTTTTGGCCTTCAGTGGGGATCAATTTTGGCAAACTTTGCTGCATGTGCCTGCCCTTGCTGGCGTATGGCCTGCCTGCATTTTGATGGCTTTGACTTTGGGAAAGATTTTTTCTTTTTTTTTTTATTATTTTAAGTATTCATGCCATGTCCCTCATATCTTGCTCCCTAAGTTGTGTCTTCCTCCTTGACTTTTTCCCCTGCTTTTGCAACATCTGTGAGCTTAGTTTTGGCATCTTTTGGTCCTTTGCAATGCAGCTGATTTCCTCACAGCATATTTTTTGAAGAGACTAAAATTCCCGATTTTCTGCTTTTTTCAATTGCATTTCATTTGAACCTATCTCCTTTCCAGAGTGTTTGCAAGTCTTTCTTTTGGGATTCGCAAGATTCCTTTTCCCTTCCCGAAAGGAAATTTCATTTCCTTTCGGGAAGGGAAAAGGAATCTTGCGATTTCAATGGGGACCAATAGAGGAATCTTTGGTGCGTGTCCCTGCACTTGATGGCAGGCCATGCCTTTTGATGGCTTTGACTTTGGGAAAGATTTTTTTCTTTTTTGGTTGTTTTCGGAAGTGTTCATGCCATGTCCCTCACATCTTGCCCCCTAAGTTGTGTCTTCCTCCTTGTCTTTTCCCCTGCTTTTGCAACATCTGTGAGCTTAGTTTTGGCACCTTTTGGTCCTTTGCACTGCACCTGATATAAACCCAGGCCATTTTCTTAGAATCACTAACTTACCCAAATTTTCTTTTTTTCTCATACAAATTGAATTCCTTTCATGTTGTCTCCATTCCAGCGTGTTTGTAAGTCCTTCTTTTCTGTTTTGGCCTTCAGTGGGGATCAATTTTGGCAAGCTTTGCTGCATGTGCCACTTGGTGGCGTATGGCCTGCCTGCATTTTGATGGCTTTGACTTTGGGGAAAGATTTTTTCTTTTTTTTTTTTTATTATTTTAAGTATTCATGCCATGTCCCTCACATCTTGCCCCCTAAGTTGTTTCTTCCTCCTTGACTTTTTCCCCTGCTTTTGCAACATCTGTGAGCTTAGATTTGGCACATTTTGGTCCTTTGCACTGCACCTGATAAAACACCAGGGCCACTTTCTAAGAGTCATTAAATTTCCCAATTTTTCCTTTTTCTCCTCCAATTGCAATTCCTTTGATGCTGTCTCCATTCCAGCGTGTTTGTAAGTCCTTCTTTTCTGTTTTGGCCTTCAGTGGGGATCAATTTTGGCAAGCTTTGCTGCATGTGCCTGCCCTTGGTGGTTTATGGCCTGCCTGCATTTTGATGGCTTTGACTTTGGGAAAGATTTTTTCTTTTTTTTTTTTTTATTATTTTAAGTATTCATGCCATGTCCCTCACATCTTGCCCCCTAAGTTGTGTCTTCCTCCTTGTCTTTTTTCCCCTGCTTTTGCAACATCTGTGAGCTTAGTTTTGGCACCTTTTGGTCCTTTGCACTGCACCTGATATAAACCCATGCCATTTTCTTAGAGTCACTAAATTTCCCAAATTTTCTTTTTTTCTCCTCCAATTGCAATTCCTTTGATGCTGTCTCCATTCCAGCGTGTTTGTAAGTCCTTCTTTTCTGTTTTGGCCTTCAGTGGGGATCAATTTTGGCAAGCTTTGCTGCATGTGCCTGCCCTTGGTGGTGTATGGCCTGCCTGCATTTTGATGGCTTTGACTTTGGGAAAGATTTTTTTCTTTTTTTGGTTGTTTTCTGAAGTGTTCATGCCATGTCCCTCATATCTTGCCCCCTAAGTTGTGTCTTCCTCCTTGACTTTTTACCCTGCTTTTGCAACATCTGTCAGCTTAGTTTTGGCATCTTTTGGTCCTTTGCACTGCACCTGATAAAACACCAGGCCACTTTCTAAGAGTCATTAAATTTCCCAATTTTTCTTTTTCTCCTCCAATTGCAATTCCTTTGATGCTGTCTCCATTCCAGCGTGTTCGTAAGTCCTTCTTTTCTGTTTTGGCCTTCAGTGGGGATCAATTTTGGCAAGCTTTGCTGCATGTGCCTGCCCTTGGTGGCGTATGGCCTGCCTGCATTTTGATGGCTGTGACTTTGGGAAAGTTTTTTTTCTTTTTTTTTTTTTTTTTGTTTTAAGTATTCATGCCATGTCGCTCATATGTTGCTCCCTAAGTTGTGTCTTTCTCCTTCACTTTTTCCCCTGCTTTTGCAACATCTGTGAGCTTAGTTTTGGCACTTTTTGTTCATTTGAAATGCAGCTGATTTCCTCACAGCCTATTTTTTGAAGAGACTAAAATTCCCAATTTTCTGCTTTTTTCAATTGCATTTCATTTGAACCTATCTCCTTTCCAGAGTGTTTGTAAGCCTTTCTTTTGGGATTCGCAAGATTCCTTTTCCCTTCCCGAAAGGAAATTTCATTTCCTTTCGGGAAGGGAAAAGGAATCTTGCGATTTCAATGGGGACCAATAGAGGAATCTTTGGTGCATGTCCCTGCACTTGATGGCAGGCCATGCCTTTTGATGGCTTTGACTTTGGGAAAAATTTTTTTCTTTTTTTGGTTGTTTTCTGAAGTGTTCATGCCATGTCCCTCACATCTTGCCCCCTAAGTTGTGTCTTCCTCCTTGACTTTTTCCCCTGCTTTTGCAACATCTGTGAGCTTAGTTTTGGCACCTTTTGGTCCTTTGCACTGCACCTGCTAAAATCGCAGGCCACTTTCTAAGAGTCATTAAATTTCCCAAATTTTCTTTTTTTCTCCTCCAATTGCAATTCCTTTGATGTTGTCTCCATTCCAGCGTGTTTGTAGGTCCTTCTTTTCTGTTTTGGCCTTCAGTGGGGATCAATTTTGGCAAGCTTTGCTGCATGTGCCTGCACTTGCTGGCCTCTAGCCTGCCTGCATTTTGATGGCTTTGACTTTGGGAAAGATTTTTTCTTTTTTTTTTTTTTTATTATTTTAAGTATTCATGCCATGTCCCTCACATCTTGCCCCCTAAGTTGTGTCTTCCTCCTTGACTTTTTCCCCTGCTTTTGCAACATCTGTGAGCTTAGTTTTGGCACCTTTTGGTCCTTTGCACTGCACCTGATATAAACCCAGGCCATTTTCTTAGAATCACTAACTTACCCAAATTTTCTTTTTTTCTCATAGAAATTGAATTCCTTTGATGTTGTCTCCATTCCAGCGTGTTTGTAAGTCCTTCTTTTCTGTTTTGGCCTTCAGTGGGGATCAATTTTGGCAAGCTTTGCTGCATGTGCCTGCCCTTGGTGGTGTATGGCCTGCCTGCATTTTGATGGCTTTGACTTTGGGAAAGATTTTTTCTTTTTTTTTTTTTTATTATTTTAAGTATTCATGCCATGTCCCTCACATCTTGCCCCCTAAGTTGTGTCTTCCTCCTTGACTTTTTCCCCTGCTTTTGCAACATCTGTGAGCTTAGTTTTGGCACCTTTTGGTCCTTTGCACTGCACCTGATATAAACCCAGGCCATTTTCTTAGAGTCACTAAATTTCCCAATTTTTTTTTTTCTCCTCCAATTGCAATTCCTTTGATGCTCTCTCCATTCCAGCGTGTTTGTAAGTCCTTCTTTTCTGTTTTGGCCTTCAGTGGGGATCAATTTTGGCAAGCTTTGCTGCATGTGCCTGCCCTTGGTGGTGTATGGCCTGCTTGCATTTTGATGGCTTTGACTTTGGGAAAGATTTTTTCTTTTTTTTTTTTTTATTATTTTAAGGATTCTTGCCATGTCCCTCATATCTTGCTCCCTAAGTTCTGTCTTCCTCCTTCACTTTTTCCCCTGCTTTTGCAACATCTGTGAGCTTAGTTTTTGCATCTTTTGGTCCTTTGCACTGCACCTGATATAAACCCAGGCCATTTTCTTAGAGTCACTAAATTTCCCAAATTTTCTTTTTATCTCCTCCAATTGGAATTCCTTTGATGTTGTCTCCATTCCAGCGTGTTTGTAGGTCCTTCTTTTCTGTTTTTGCCTTCAGTGGGGATCAATTTTGGCAAGCTTTGCTGCATGTGCCTGCACTTGCTGGCGTATGGCCTGCCTGCCTTTTGATGGCTTTGACTTTGGGAAAGATTTTTTCTTTTTTTTTTTTTTTATTATTTTAAGTATTCATGCCATGTCCCTCATATCTTGCCCCCTAAGTTGTGTCTTCCTCCT
Organism: Artemisiospiza belli; assembly: GCA_021963965.1. Lineage (NCBI taxonomy): Eukaryota > Metazoa > Chordata > Aves > Passeriformes > Passerellidae > Artemisiospiza > Artemisiospiza belli. Next base: position 25,255 of record JAKDEW010000921.1, read on the forward strand.
TGACTTTTTCCCCAGCTTTTGCAACATCTGTGAGCTTAGTTTTTGCATCTTTTGGTCCTTTGCACTGCACCTGATATAAACCCCAGGCCACTTTCTAAGAGTCATAAATTTCCCAAATTTTCTTTTTTTCTCCTCCAATTGCAATTCCTTTGATGGTGTCTCCATTCCAGCGTGTTTGTAAGTCCTTCTTTTCTGTTTTGGCCTTCAGTGGGGATCAATTTTGGCAAGCTTTGCTGCATGTGCCTGCACTTGCTGGCCTCTAGCCTACCTGCCTTTTGATGGCTTTGACTTTGGGAAAGATTTTTTCTTTTTTTTTTTTTTTTATTATTTTAAGTATTCATGCCATGTCCCTCACATCTTGCCCCCTAAGTTGTGTCTTCCTCCTTGACTTTTTCCCCTGCTTTTGCAACATCTGTGAGCTTAGTTTTGGCACCTTTTGGTCCTTTGCACTGCACCTGATATAAACCCAGGCCATTTTCTTAGAATCACTAACTTACCCAAATTTTCTTTTTTTCTCATAGAAATTGAATTCCTTTGATGTTGTCTCCATTCCAGCGTGTTTGTAAGTCCTTCTTTTCTGTTTTGGCCTTCAGTGGGGATCAATTTTGGCAAGCTTTGCTGCATGTGCCTGCCCTTGGTGGTGTATGGCCTGCCTGCATTTTGATGGCTTTGACTTTGGGAAAGATTTTTTCTTTTTTTTTTTTGTATTATTTTAAGTATTCATGCCATGTCCCTCACATCTTGCTCCCTAAGTTGTGTCTTCCTCCTTGACTTTTTCCCCTGCTTTTGCAACATCTGTGAGCTTAGTTTTGGCACCTTTTGGTCCTTTGCACTGCACCTGATATAAACCCAGGCCATTTTCTTAGAGTCACTAAATTTCCCAATTTTTTTTTTTCTCCCCCAATTGCAATTCCTTTGATGCTCTCTCCATTCCAGCGTGTTTGTAAGTCCTTCTTTTCTGTTTTGGCCTTCAGTGGGGATCAATTTTGGCAAGCTTTGCTGCATGTGCCTGCCCTTGCTGGCGTATGGCCTGCTTGCATTTTGATGGCTTTGACTTTGGGAAAGATTTTTTCTTTTTTTTTTTTTTTATTATTTTAAGGATTCTTGCCATGTCCCTCATATCTTGCTCCCTAAGTTCTGTCTTCCTCCTTCACTTTTTCCCCTGCTTTTGCAACATCTGTGAGCTTAGTTTTTGCATCTTTTGGTCCTTTGCACTGCACCTGATATAAACCCAGGCCATTTTCTTAGAGTCACTAAATTTCCCAAATTTTCTTTTTATCTCCTCCAATTGGAATTCCTTTGATGTTGTCTCCATTCCAGCGTGTTTGTAAGTCCTTCTTTTCTGTTTTGGCCTTCAGTGGGGATCAATTTTGGCAAGCTTTGCTGCATGTGCCTGCACTTGCTGGCGTATGGCCTGCCTGCCTTTTGATGGCTTTGACTTTGGGAAAGATTTTTTCTTTTTTTTTTTTTTTATTATTTTAAGTATTCATGCCATGTCCCTCATATCTTGCCCCCTAAGTTGTGTCTTCCTCCTTCACTTTTTCCCCTGCTTTTGCAACATCTGTGAGCTTAGTTTTTGCATCTTTTGGTCCTTTGCACTGCACCTGATATAAACCCCAGGCCACTTTCTAAGAGTCATAAATTTCCCAAATTTTCTTTTTTTCTCCTCCAATTGCAATTCCTTTGATGGTGTCTCCATTCCAGCGTGTTTGTAAGTCCTTCTTTTCTGTTTTGGCCTTCAGTGGGGATCAATTTTGGCAAGCTTTGCTGCATGTGCCTGCACTTGCTGGCCTCTAGCCTGCCTGCCTTTTGATGGCTTTGACTTTGGGAAAGATTTTTTCTTTTTTTTTTTTTTTTATTATTTTAAGTATTCATGCCATGTCCCTCACATCTTGCCCCCTAAGTTGTGTCTTCCTCCTTGACTTTTTCCCCTGCTTTTGCAACATCTGTGAGCTTAGTTTTGGCACCTTTTGGTCCTTTGCACTGCACCTGATGTAAACCCAGGCCATTTTCTTAGAATCACTAACTTACCCAAATTTTGTTTTTTTCTCATAGAAATTGAATTCCTTTGATGTTGTCTCCATTCCAGCGTGTTTGTAAGTCCTTCTTTTCTGTTTTGGCCTTCAGTGGGGATCAATTTTGGCAAGCTTTGCTGCATGTGCCTGCCCTTGGTGGTGTATGGCCTGCCTGCATTTTGATGGCTTTGACTTTGGGAAAGATTTTTTCTTTTTTTTTTTTTTATTATTTTAAGTATTCATGCCATGTCCCTGACATCTTGCTCCCTAAGTTGTGTCTTCCTCCTTGACTTTTTCCCCTGCTTTTGCAACATCTGTGAGCTTAGTTTTGGCACCTTTTGGTCCTTTGCACTGCACCTGATATAAACCCAGGCCATTTTCTTAGAGTCACTAAATTTCCCAATTTTTTTTTTTCTCCCCCAATTGCAATTCCTTTGATGCTCTCTCCATTCCAGCGTGTTTGTAAGTCCTTCTTTTCTGTTTTGGCCTTCAGTGGGGATCAATTTTGGCAAGCTTTGCTGCATGTGCCTGCACTTGCTGGCGTATGGCCTGCCTGCCTTTTGATGGCTTTGACTTTGGGAAAGATTTTTTCTTTTTTTTTTTTTTTATTATTTTAAGTATTCATGCCATGTCCCTCATATCTTGCCCCCTAAGTTGTGTCTTCCTCCTTCACTTTTTCCCCTGCTTTTGCAACATCTGTGAGCTTAGTTTTTGCATCTTTTGGTCCTTTGCACTGCACCTGATATAAACCCCAGGCCACTTTCTAAGAGTCATAAATTTCCCAAATTTTCTTTTTTTCTCCTCCAATTGCAATTCCTTTGATGGTGTCTCCATTCCAGCGTGTTTGTAAGTCCTTCTTTTCTGTTTTGGCCTTCAGTGGGGATCAATTTTGGCAAGCTTTGCTGCATGTGCCTGCACTTGCTGGCATCTAGCCTGCCTGCCTTTTGATGGCTTTGACTTTGGGAAAGATTTTGTCTTTTTTTTTTTTTTTTATTATTTTAAGTATTCATGCCATGTCCCTCACATCTTGCCCCCTAAGTTGTGTCTTCCTCCTTGACTTTTTCCCCTGCTTTTGCAACATCTGTGAGCTTAGTTTTGGCACCTTTTGGTCCTTTGCACTGCACCTGATGTAAACCCAGGCCATTTTCTTAGAATCACTAACTTACCCAAATTTTCTTTTTTTCTCATAGAAATTGAATTCCTTTGATGTTGTCTCCATTCCAGCGTGTTTGTAAGTCCTTCTTTTCTGTTTTGGCCTTCAGTGGGGATCAATTTTGGCAAGCTTTGCTGCATGTGCCTGCCCTTGGTGGTGTATGGCCTGCCTGCATTTTGATGGCTTTGACTTTGGGAAAGATTTTTTCTTTTTTTTTTTTGTATTATTTTAAGTATTCATGCCATGTCCCTCACATCTTGCTCCCTAAGTTGTGTCTTCCTCCTTGACTTTTTCCCCTGCTTTTGCAACATCTGTGAGCTTAGTTTTGGCACCTTTTGGTCCTTTGCACTGCACCTGATATAAACCCAGGCCATTTTCTTAGAGTCACTAAATTTCCCAATTTTTTTTTTTCTCCCCCAATTGCAATTCCTTTGATGCTCTCTCCATTCCAGCGTGTTTGTAAGTCCTTCTTTTCTGTTTTGGCCTTCAGTGGGGATCAATTTTGGCAAGCTTTGCTGCATGTGCCTGCCCTTGGTGGTGTATGGCCTGCTTGCATTTTGATGGCTTTGACTTTGGGAAAGATTTTTTCTTTTTTTTTTTTTTTATTATTTTAAGGATTCTTGCCATGTCCCTCATATCTTGCTCCCTAAGTTCTGTCTTCCTCCTTCACTTTCTCCCCTGCTTTTGCAACATCTGTGAGCTTAGTTTTTGCATCTTTTGGTCCTTTGCACTGCACCTGATATAAACCCAGGCCATTTTCTTAGAGTCACTAAATTTCCCAAATTTTCTTTTTATCTCCTCCAATTGGAATTCCTTTGATGTTGACTCCTTTCCAGCGTGTTTGTAGGTCCTTCTTTTCTGTTTTGGCCTTCAGTGGGGATCAATTTTGGCAAACTTTGCTGCATGTGCCTGCCCTTGGTGGCGTATGGCCTGCCTGGATTTTGATGGCTTTGACTTTGGGAAAGATTTTTTCTTTTTTTTTTTTATTATTTTAACTATTCATGCCATGTCCCTCATATCTTGCCCCCTAAGTTGTGTCTTCCTCCTTGACTTTTTCCCCTGCTTTTGCAACATCTGTGAGCTTAGTTTTGGCACCTTTTGGTCCTTTGCAATGCAGCTGATTTCCTCACAGCCTATTTTATGAAGAGACTAAAATTCCCGATTTTCTGCTTTTTTCAATTGCATTTCATTTGAACCTATCTCCTTTCCAGAGTGTTTGTAAGCCTTTCTTTTGGGATTCGCAAGATTCCTTTTCCCTTCCCGAAAGGAAATTTCATTTCCTTTCGGGAAGGGAAAAGGAATCTTGCGATTTCAATGGGGACAAATAGAGGAATCTTTGGTGCATGTCCCTGCACTTGATGGCAGGCCATGCCTTTTGATGGCTTTGACTTTGGGAAAGATTTTTTTCTTTTTTTGGTTGTTTTCGGAAGTGTTCATGCCATGTCCCTCACATCTTGCCCCCTAAGTTGTGTCTTCCTCCTTGTCTTTTTCCCCTGCTTTTGCAACATCTGTGAACTTAGTTTTGGCACCTTTTGGTCCTTTGCACTGCACCTGATATAAACCCAGGCCATTTTCTTAGAATCACTAACTTTCCCAAATTTTTCTTTTTTTCTCATAGAAATTGAATTCCTTTCATGTTGTCTCCATTCCAGCGTGATTGTAAGTCCTTCTTTTCTATTTTGGCCTTCAGTGGGGATCAATTTTGGCAAGCTTTGCTGCATGTGCCTGCACTTGCTGGCGTATGGCCTGCCTGCATTTTAATGGCTTTGACTTTGGGAAAGATTTTTTTCTTTTTTTGGTTGTTTTCTGTGGTGTTCATGCAATGTCCCTCATATCTTGCCCCCTAAGTTGTGTCTTCCTCCTTGACTTTTTACCCTGCTTTTGCAACATCTGTGAGCTTAGTTTTGGCACCTTTTGGTCCTTTGCACTGCACCTGATAAAACCCCAGGCCACTTTCTTAGAGTCATTAAATTTCCCAAATTTTCTTTTTTTCTCCTCCAATTGCAATTCCTTTGATGGTGTCTCCATTCCAGCGTGTTTGTAAGTCCTTCTTTTCTGTTTTGGCCTTCAGTGGGGATCAATTTTGGCAAGCTTTGCTGCATGTGCCTGCCCTTGGTGGTGTATGGCCTGCCTGCATTTTGATGGCTTTGACTTTGGGGAAGATTTTTTTCTTTTTTTTTTTATTATTTTAGGTATTCATGCCATGTCCCTCACATCTTGCCCCCTAAGTTGTGTCTTCCTCCTTGACTTTTTCCCCTGCTTTTGCAACATCTGTGAGCTTAGTTTTGGCATCTTTTGGTCCTTTGCACTGCACCTGATATAAACCCAGGCCATTTTCTTAGAATCACTGAATTTCCCAAATTTTCTTTTTTTCTCATAGAAATTGAATTCCTTTCATGTTGTCTCCATTCCAGCGTGTTTGTAAGTCCTTCTTTTCTGTTTTGGCCTTCAGTGGGGATCAATTTTGGCAAGCTTTGCTGCATGTGCCTGCCCTTGGTGGCGTATGGCCTGCCTGCATTTTGATGGCTTTGACTTTGGGAAAGTTTTTTTTCTTTTTTTTTTTTTTTTTTTCTTGTTTTAAGTATTCATGCCATGTCCCTCATATCTTGCTCCCTAAGTTGTCTTCCTCCTTGACTTTTTCCCCTGCTTTTGCAACATCTGTGAGCTTAGTTTTGGCATCTTTTGGTCCTTTGCAATGCAGCTGATTTCCTCACAGCCTATTTTTTGAAGAGACTAAAATTCCCGATTTTCTCCTTTTTTCAATTGCATTTCATTTGTACCTATCTCCTTTCCAGAGTGTTTGAAAGTCTTTCTTTTGGGATTCGCAAGATTCCTTTTCCCTTCCCGAAAGGAAATTTCATTTCCTTTCGGGAAGGGAAAAGGAATCTTGCGATTTCAATGGGGACCAATAGAGGAATCTTTGGTGCGTGTCCCTGCACTTGATGGCAGGCCATGCCTTTTGATGGCTTTGACTTTGGGAAAAATTTTTTTCTTTTTTTGGTTGTTTTCTGAAGTGTTCATGCCATGTCCCTCACATCTTGCCCCCTAAGTTGTGTCTTCCTCCTTGACTTTTTACCCTGCTTTTGCAACATCTGTCAGCTTAGTTTTGGCATCTTTTGGTCCTTTGCACTGCACCTGATAAAACACCAGGCCACTTTCTAAGAGTCATTAAATTTCCCAATTTTTCTTTTTCTCCTCCAATTGCAATTCCTTTGATGCTGTCTCCATTCCAGCGTGTTCGTAAGTCCTTCTTTTCTGTTTTGGCCTTCAGTGGGGATCAATTTTGGCAAGCTTTGCTGCATGTGCCTGCCCTTGGTGGCGTATGGCCTGCCTGCATTTTGATGGCTGTGACTTTGGGAAAGTTTTTTTTCTTTTTTTTTTTTTTTTTGTTTTAAGTATTCATGCCATGTCGCTCATATGTTGCTCCCTAAGTTGTGTCTTTCTCCTTCACTTTTTCCCCTGCTTTTGCAACATCTGTGAGCTTAGTTTTGGCACTTTTTGTTCATTTGAAATGCAGCTGATTTCCTCACAGCCTATTTTTTGAAGAGACTAAAATTCCCAATTTTCTGCTTTTTTCAATTGCATTTCATTTGAACCTATCTCCTTTGCAGAGTGTTTGTAAGCCTTTCTTTTGGGATTCGCAAGATTCCTTTTCCCTTCCCGAAAGGAAATTTCATTTCCTTTCGGGAAGGGAAAAGGAATCTTGCGATTTCATTGGGGACCAATAGAGGAATCTTTGGTGCATGTCCCTGCACTTGATGGCAGGCCATGCCTTTTGATGGCTTTGACTTTGGGAAAAATTTTTTTCTTTTTTTGGTTGTTTTCTGAAGTGTTCATGCCATGTCCCTCACATCTTGCCCCCTAAGTTGTGTCTTCCTCCTTGACTTTTTCCCCTGCTTTTGCAACATCTGTGAGCTTAGTTTTGGCACCTTTTGGTCCTTTGCACTGCACCTGCTAAAATCGCAGGCCACTTTCTAAGAGTCATTAAATTTCCCAAATTTTCTTTTTTTCTCCTCCAATTGCAATTCCTTTGATGTTGTCTCCATTCCAGCGTGTTTGTAGGTCCTTCTTTTCTGTTTTGGCCTTCAGTGGGGATCAATTTTGGCAAGCTTTGCTGCATGTGCCTGCACTTGCTGGCCTCTAGCGTGCCTGCATTTTGATGGCTTTGACTTTGGGAAAGATTTTTTCTTTTTTTTTTTTTTTATTATTTTAAGTATTCATGCCATGTCCCTCACATCTTGCCCCCTAAGTTGTGTCTTCCTCCTTGACTTTTTCCCCTGCTTTTGCAACATCTGTGAGCTTAGTTTTGGCACCTTTTGGTCCTTTGCACTGCACCTGATATAAACCCAGGCCATTTTCTTAGAATCACTAACTTACCCAAATTTTCTTTTTTTCTCATAGAAATTGAATTCCTTTGATGTTGTCTCCATTCCAGCGTGTTTGTAAGTCCTTCTTTTCTGTTTTGGCCTTCAGTGGGGATCAATTTTGGCAAGCTTTGCTGCATGTGCCTGCCCTTGGTGGTGTATGGCCTGCCTGCATTTTGATGGCTTTGACTTTGGGAAAGATTTTTTCTTTTTTTTTTTTTTATTATTTTAAGTATTCATGCCATGTCCCTCACATCTTGCCCCCTAAGTTGTGTCTTCCTCCTTGACTTTTTCCCCTGCTTTTGCAACATCTGTGAGCTTAGTTTTGGCACCTTTTGGTCCTTTGCACTGCACCTGATATAAACCCAGGCCATTTTCTTAGAATCACTAACTTTCCCAAATTTTTCTTTTTTTCTCATAGAAATTGAATTCCTTTCATGTTGTCTCCATTCCAGCGTGATTGTAAGTCCTTCTTTTCTATTTTGGCCTTCAGTGGGGATCAATTTTGGCAAGCTTTGCTGCATGTGCCTGCACTTGCTGGCGTATGGCCTGCCTGCATTTTAATGGCTTTGACTTTGGGAAAGATTTTTTTCTTTTTTTGGTTGTTTTCTGTGGTGTTCATGCAATGTCCCTCATATCTTGCCCCCTAAGTTGTGTCTTCCTCCTTGACTTTTTACCCTGCTTTTGCAACATCTGTGAGCTTAGTTTTGGCACCTTTTGGTCCTTTGCACTGCACCTGATAAAACCCCAGGCCACTTTCTTAGAGTCATTAAATTTCCCAAATTTTCTTTTTTTCTCCTCCAATTGCAATTCCTTTGATGGTGTCTCCATTCCAGCGTGTTTGTAAGTCCTTCTTTTCTGTTTTGGCCTTCAGTGGGGATCAATTTTGGCAAGCTTTGCTGCATGTGCCTGCCCTTGGTGGTGTATGGCCTGCCTGCATTTTGATGGCTTTGACTTTGGGGAAGATTTTTTTCTTTTTTTTTTTATTATTTTAGGTATTCATGCCATGTCCCTCACATCTTGCCCCCTAAGTTGTGTCTTCCTCCTTGACTTTTTCCCCTGCTTTTGCAACATCTGTGAGCTTAGTTTTGGCATCTTTTGGTCCTTTGCACTGCACCTGATATAAACCCAGGCCATTTTCTTAGAATCACTGAATTTCCCAAATTTTCTTTTTTTCTCATAGAAATTGAATTCCTTTCATGTTGTCTCCATTCCAGCGTGTTTGTAAGTCCTTCTTTTCTGTTTTGGCCTTCAGTGGGGATCAATTTTGGCAAGCTTTGCTGCATGTGCCTGCCCTTGGTGGCGTATGGCCTGCCTGCATTTTGATGGCTTTGACTTTGGGAAAGATTTTTTTCTTTTTTTTTTTTTTTTTTTCTTGTTTTAAGTATTCATGCCATGTCCCTCATATCTTGCTCCCTAAGTTGTCTTCCTCCTTGACTTTTTCCCCTGCTTTTGCAACATCTGTGAGCTTAGTTTTGGCATCTTTTGGTCCTTTGCAATGCAGCTGATTTCCTCACAGCCTATTTTTTGAAGAGACTAAAATTCCCGATTTTCTCCTTTTTTCAATTGCATTTCATTTGTACCTATCTCCTTTCCAGAGTGTTTGTAAGTCTTTCTTTTGGGATTCGCAAGATTCCTTTTCCCTTCCCGAAAGGAAATTTCATTTCCTTTCGGGAAGGGAAAAGGAATCTTGCGATTTCAATGGGGACCAATAGAGGAATCTTTGGTGCGTGTCCCTGCACTTGATGGCAGGCCATGCCTTTTGATGGCTTTGACTTTGGGAAAGATTTTTTTCTTTTTTTGGTTGTTTTCTGAAGTGTTCATGCCATGTCCCTCACATCTTGCCCCCTAAGTTGTGTCTTCCTCCTTGTCTTTTCCCCTGCTTTTGCAACATCTGTGAGCTTAGTTTTGGCACCTTTTGGTCCTTTGCACTGCACCTGATATAAACCCAGGCCATTTTCTTAGAATCACTAACTTACCCAAATTTTCTTTTTTTCTCATAGAAATTGAATTCCTTTCATGTTGTCTCCATTCCAGCGTGTTTGTAAGTCCTTCTTTTCTGTTTTGGCCTTCAGTGGGGATCAATTTTGGCAAGCTTTGCTGCATGTGCCTGCCCTTGGTGGCGTATGGCCTGCCTGCATTTTGATGGCTTTGACTTTGGGAAAGATTTTTTCTTTTTTTTTTTTTATTATTTTAAGTATTCATGCCATGTCCCTCACATCTTGCCCCCTAAGTTGTGTCTTCCTCCTTGACTTTTTCCCCTGCTTTTGCAACATCTGTGAGCTTAGTTTTGGCACATTTTGGTCCTTTGCACTGCACCTGATATAAACCCAGGCCATTTTCTTAGAGTCACTAAATTTCCCAATTTTTTTTTTTCTCCTCCAATTGCAATTCCTTTGATGCTGTCTCCATTCCAGCGTGTTTGTAGGTCCTTCTTTTCTGTTTTGGCCTTCAGTGGGGATCAATTTTGGCAAGCTTTGCTGCATGTGCCTGCCCTTGGTGGTGTATGGCCTGCCTGCATTTTGATGGCTTTGACTTTGGGAAAGATTTTTTTCTTTTTTTGGTTGTTTTCTGAAGTGTTCATGCCATGTCCCTCATATCTTGCCCCCTAAGTTGTGTCTTCCTCCTTGACTTTTTACCCTGCTTTTGCAACATCTGTGAGCTTAGTTTTGGCATCTTTTGGTCCTTTGCACTGCACCTGATAAAACACCAGGCCACTTTCTAAGAGTCATTAAATTTCCCAATTTTTCTTTTTCTCCTCCAATTGCAATTCCTTTGATGCTGTCTCCATTCCAGCGTGTTTGTAAGTTCTTCTTTTCTGTTCTGGCCTTCAGTGGGGATCAATTTTGGCAAGCTTTGCTGCATGTGCCTGCACTTGCTGGCGTATGGCCTGCCTGCATTTTGATGGCTTTGACTTTGGGAAAGATTTTTTCTTTTTTTTTTTTTTATTATTTTAAGTATTCATGCCATGTCCCTCACATCTTGCCCCCTAAGTTGTGTCTTCCTCCTTGTCTTTTTCCCCTGCTTTTGCAACATCTGTGAGCTTAGTTTTGGCACCTTTTGGTCCTTTGCACTGCACCTGATATAAACCCAGGCCATTTTCTTAGAGTCACTAAATTTCCCAATTTTTTTTTTTCTCCCCCAATTGCAATTCCTTTGATGCTCTCTCCATTCCAGCGTGTTTGTAAGTCCTTCTTTTCTGTTTTGGCCTTCAGTGGGGATCAATTTTGGCAAGCTTTGCTGCATGTGCCTGCACTTGCTGGCATCTAGCCTGCCTGCCTTTTGATGGCTTTGACTTTGGGAAAGATTTTGTCTTTTTTTTTTTTTTTTATTATTTTAAGTATTCATGCCATGTCCCTCACATCTTGCCCCCTAAGTTGTGTCTTCCTCCTTGACTTTTTCCCCTGCTTTTGCAACATCTGTGAGCTTAGTTTTGGCATCTTTTGGTCCTTTGCACTGCACCTGATATAAACCCAGGCCATTTTCTTAGAATCACTGAATTTCCCAAATTTTCTTTTTTTCTCATAGAAATTGAATTCCTTTCATGTTGTCTCCATTCCAGCGTGTTTGTAAGTCCTTCTTTTCTGTTTTGGCCTTCAGTGGGGATCAATTTTGGCAAGCTTTGCTGCATGTGCCTGCCCTTGGTGGCGTATGGCCTGCCTGCATTTTGATGGCTTTGACTTTGGGAAAGATTTTTTTCTTTTTTTTTTTTTTTTTTCTTGTTTTAAGTATTCATGCCATGTCCCTCATATCTTGCTCCCTAAGTTGTCTTCCTCCTTGACTTTTTCCCCTGCTTTTGCAACATCTGTGAGCTTAGTTTTGGCATCTTTTGGTCCTTTGCAATGCAGCTGATTTCCTCACAGCCTATTTTTTGAAGAGACTAAAATTCCCGATTTTCTCCTTTTTTCAATTGCATTTCATTTGTACCTATCTCCTTTCCAGAGTGTTTGTAAGTCTTTCTTTTGGGATTCGCAAGATTCCTTTTCCCTTCCCGAAAGGAAATTTCATTTCCTTTCGGGAAGGGAAAAGGAATCTTGCGATTTCAATGGGGACCAATAGAGGAATCTTTGGTGCGTGTCCCTGCACTTGATGGCAGGCCATGCCTTTTGATGGCTTTGACTTTGGGAAAGATTTTTTTCTTTTTTTGGTTGTTTTCTGAAGTGTTCATGCCATGTCCCTCACATCTTGCCCCCTAAGTTGTGTCTTCCTCCTTGTCTTTTCCCCTGCTTTTGCAACATCTGTGAGCTTAGTTTTGGCACCTTTTGGTCCTTTGCACTGCACCTGATATAAACCCAGGCCATTTTCTTAGAATCACTAACTTACCCAAATTTTCTTTTTTTCTCATAGAAATTGAATTCCTTTCATGTTGTCTCCATTCCAGCGTGTTTGTAAGTCCTTCTTTTCTGTTTTGGCCTTCAGTGGGGATCAATTTTGGCAAGCTTTGCTGCATGTGCCTGCCCTTGGTGGCGTATGGCCTGCCTGCATTTTGATGGCTTTGACTTTGGGAAAGATTTTTTCTTTTTTTTTTTTTATTATTTTAAGTATTCATGCCATGTCCCTCACATCTTGCCCCCTAAGTTGTGTCTTCCTCCTTGACTTTTTCCCCTGCTTTTGCAACATCTGTGAGCTTAGTTTTGGCACATTTTGGTCCTTTGCACTGCACCTGATATAAACCCAGGCCATTTTCTTAGAGTCACTAAATTTCCCAATTTTTTTTTTTCTCCTCCAATTGCAATTCCTTTGATGCTGTCTCCATTCCAGCGTGTTTGTAGGTCCTTCTTTTCTGTTTTGGCCTTCAGTGGGGATCAATTTTGGCAAGCTTTGCTGCATGTGCCTGCCCTTGGTGGTGTATGGCCTGCCTGCATTTTGATGGCTTTGACTTTGGGAAAGATTTTTTTCTTTTTTTGGTTGTTTTCTGAAGTGTTCATGCCATGTCCCTCATATCTTGCCCCCTAAGTTGTGTCTTCCTCCTTGACTTTTTACCCTGCTTTTGCAACATCTGTGAGCTTAGTTTTGGCATCTTTTGGTCCTTTGCACTGCACCTGATAAAACACCAGGCCACTTTCTAAGAGTCATTAAATTTCCCAATTTTTCTTTTTCTCCTCCAATTGCAATTCCTTTGATGCTGTCTCCATTCCAGCGTGTTTGTAAGTTCTTCTTTTCTGTTCTGGCCTTCAGTGGGGATCAATTTTGGCAAGCTTTGCTGCATGTGCCTGCACTTGCTGGCGTATGGCCTGCCTGCATTTTGATGGCTTTGACTTTGGGAAAGATTTTTTCTTTTTTTTTTTTTTATTATTTTAAGTATTCATGCCATGTCCCTCACATCTTGCCCCCTAAGTTGTGTCTTCCTCCTTGTCTTTTTCCCCTGCTTTTGCAACATCTGTGAGCTTAGTTTTGGCACCTTTTGGTCCTTTGCACTGCACCTGATATAAACCCAGGCCATTTTCTTAGAGTCACTAAATTTCCCAATTTTTTTTTTTCTCCCCCAATTGCAATTCCTTTGATGCTCTCTCCATTCCAGCGTGTTTGTAAGTCCTTCTTTTCTGTTTTGGCCTTCAGTGGGGATCAATTTTGGCAAGCTTTGCTGCATGTGCCTGCACTTGCTGGCATCTAGCCTGCCTGCCTTTTGATGGCTTTGACTTTGGGAAAGATTTTGTCTTTTTTTTTTTTTTTTATTATTTTAAGTATTCATGCCATGTCCCTCACATCTTGCCCCCTAAGTTGTGTCTTTCTCCTTCACTTTTTCCCCTGCTTTTGCAACATCTGTGAGCTTAGTTTTGGCACTTTTTGTTCCTTTGAAATGCAGCTGATTTCCTCACAGCCTATTTTTTGAAGAGACTAAAATTCCCAATTTTCTGCTTTTTTCAATTGCATTTCATTTGAACCTATCTCCTTTCCAGAGTGTTTGTAAGCCTTTCTTTTGGGATTCGCAAGATTCCTTTTCCCTTCCCGAAAGGAAATTTCATTTCCTTTCGGGAAGGGAAAAGGAATCTTGCGATTTCAATGGGGACCAATAGAGGAATCTTTGGTGCATGTCCCTGCACTTGATGGCAGGCCATGCATTTTGATGGCTTTGACTTTGGGAAAGATTTTTTCTTTTTTTTTTTTTTATTATTTTAAGTATTCATGCCATGTCCCTCACATCTTGCCCCCTAAGTTGTGTCTTCCTCCTTGACTTTTTCCCCTGCTTTTGCAACATCTGTGAGCTTAGTTTTGGCACCTTTTGGTCCTTTGCACTGCACCTGATATAAACCCAGGCCATTTTCTTAGAGTCACTAAATTTCCCAATTTTTTTTTTTCTCCTCCAATTGCAATTCCTTTGATGCTCTCTCCATTCCAGCGTGTTTGTAAGTCCTTCTTTTCTGTTTTGGCCTTCAGTGGGGATCAATTTTGGCAAGCTTTGCTGCATGTGCCTGCCCTTGGTGGTGTATGGCCTGCTTGCATTTTGATGGCTTTGACTTTGGGAAAGATTTTTTCTTTTTTTTTTTTTTATTATTTTAAGGATTCTTGCCATGTCCCTCATATCTTGCTCCCTAAGTTGTGTCTTCCTCCTTGACTTTTTCCCCTGCTTTTGCAACATCTGTGAGCTTAGTTTTTGCATCTTTTGGTCCTTTGCACTGCACCTGATATAAACCCAGGCCATTTTCTTAGAGTCACTAAATTTCCCAAATTTTCTTTTTATCTCCTCCAATTGGAATTCCTTTGATGTTGTCTCCATTCCAGCGTGTTTGTAGGTCCTTCTTTTCTGTTTTTGCCTTCAGTGGGGATCAATTTTGGCAAGCTTTGCTGCATGTGCCTGCACTTGCTGGCGTATGGCCTGCCTGCCTTTTGATGGCTTTGACTTTGGGAAAGATTTTTTCTTTTTTTTTTTTTTTATTATTTTAAGTATTCATGCCATGTCCCTCATATCTTGCCCCCTAAGTTGTGTCTTCCTCCTTGACTTTTTCCCCAGCTTTTGCAACATCTGTGAGCTTAGTTTTTGCATCTTTTGGTCCTTTGCACTGCACCTGATATAAACCCCAGGCCACTTTCTAAGAGTCATAAATTTCCCAAATTTTCTTTTTTTCTCCTCCAATTGCAATTCCTTTGATGTTGTCTCCATTCCAGCGTGTTTGTAAGTCCTTCTTTTCTGTTTTGGCCTTCAGTGGGGATCAATTTTGGCAAGCTTTGCTGCATGTGCCTGCACTTGCTGGCCTCTAGCCTACCTGCCTTTTGATGGCTTTGACTTTGGGAAAGATTTTTTCTTTTTTTTTTTTTTTTAATATTTTAAGTATTCATGCCATGTCCCTCACATCTTGCCCCCTAAGTTGTGTCTTCCTCCTTGACTTTTTCCCCTGCTTTTGCAACATCTGTGAGCTTAGTTTTGGCACCTTTTGGTCCTTTGCACTGCACCTGATATAAACCCAGGCCATTTTCTTAGAATCACTAACTTACCCAAATTTTCTTTTTTTCTCATAGAAATTGAATTCCTTTGATGTTGTCTCCATTCCAGCGTGTTTGTAAGTCCTTCTTTTCTGTTTTGGCCTTCAGTGGGGATCAATTTTGGCAAGCTTTGCTGCATGTGCCTGCCCTTGCTGGCGTATGGCCTGCCTGCATTTTGATGGCTTTGACTTTGGGAAAGATTTTTTCTTTTTTTTTTTTTGTATTATTTTAAGTATTCATGCCATGTCCCTCACATCTTGCTCCCTAAGTTGTGTCTTCCTCCTTGACTTTTTCCCCTGCTTTTGCAACATCTGTGAGCTTAGTTTTGGCACCTTTTGGTCCTTTGCACTGCACCTGATATAAACCCAGGCCATTTTCTTAGAGTCACTAAATTTCCCAATTTTTTTTTTTCTCCCCCAATTGCAATTCCTTTGATGCTCTCTCCATTCCAGCGTGTTTGTAAGTCCTTCTTTTCTGTTTTGGCCTTCAGTGGGGATCAATTTTGGCAAGCTTTGCTGCATGTGCCTGCCCTTGCTGGCGTATGGCCTGCTTGCATTTTGATGGCTTTGACTTTGGGAAAGATTTTTTCTTTTTTTTTTTTTTTATTATTTTAAGGATTCTTGCCATGTCCCTCATATCTTGCTCCCTAAGTTCTGTCTTCCTCCTTCACTTTTTCCCCTGCTTTTGCAACATCTGTGAGCTTAGTTTTTGCATCTTTTGGTCCTTTGCACTGCACCTGATATAAACCCAGGCCATTTTCTTAGAGTCACTAAATTTCCCAAATTTTCTTTTTATCTCCTCCAATTGGAATTCCTTTGATGTTGTCTCCATTCCAGCGTGTTTGTAAGTCCTTCTTTTCTGTTTTGGCCTTCAGTGGGGATCAATTTTGGCAAGCTTTGCTGCATGTGCCTGCACTTGCTGGCGTATGGCCTGCCTGCCTTTTGATGGCTTTGACTTTGGGAAAGATTTTTTCTTTTTTTTTTTTTTTATTATTTTAAGTATTCATGCCATGTCCCTCATATCTTGCCCCCTAAGTTGTGTCTTCCTCCTTCACTTTTTCCCCTGCTTTTGCAACATCTGTGAGCTTAGTTTTTGCATCTTTTGGTCCTTTGCACTGCACCTGATATAAACCCCAGGCCACTTTCTAAGAGTCATAAATTTCCCAAATTTTCTTTTTTTCTCCTCCAATTGCAATTCCTTTGATGGTGTCTCCATTCCAGCGTGTTTGTAAGTCCTTCTTTTCTGTTTTGGCCTTCAGTGGGGATCAATTTTGGCAAGCTTTGCTGCATGTGCCTGCACTTGCTGGCCTCTAGCCTGCCTGCCTTTTGATGGCTTTGACTTTGGGAAAGATTTTTTCTTTTTTTTTTTTTTTTATTATTTTAAGTATTCATGCCATGTCCCTCACATCTTGCCCCCTAAGTTGTGTCTTCCTCCTTGACTTTTTCCCCTGCTTTTGCAACATCTGTGAGCTTAGTTTTGGCACCTTTTGGTCCTTTGCACTGCACCTGATGTAAACCCAGGCCATTTTCTTAGAATCACTAACTTACCCAAATTTTGTTTTTTTCTCATAGAAATTGAATTCCTTTGATGTTGTCTCCATTCCAGCGTGTTTGTAAGTCCTTCTTTTCTGTTTTGGCCTTCAGTGGGGATCAATTTTGGCAAGCTTTGCTGCATGTGCCTGCCCTTGGTGGCGTATGGCCTGCCTGCATTTTGATGGCTTTGACTTTGGGAAAGATTTTTTCTTTTTTTTTTTTTTATTATTTTAAGTATTCATGCCATGTCCCTCACATCTTGCTCCCTAAGTTGTGTCTTCCTCCTTGACTTTTTCCCCTGCTTTTGCAACATCTGTGAGCTTAGTTTTGGCACCTTTTGGTCCTTTGCACTGCACCTGATATAAACCCAGGCCATTTTCTTAGAGTCACTAAATTTCCCAATTTTTTTTTTTCTCCCCCAATTGCAATTCCTTTGATGCTCTCTCCATTCCAGCGTGTTTGTAAGTCCTTCTTTTCTGTTTTGGCCTTCAGTGGGGATCAATTTTGGCAAGCTTTGCTGCATGTGCCTGCACTTGCTGGCATCTAGCCTGCCTGCCTTTTGATGGCTTTGACTTTGGGAAAGATTTTGTCTTTTTTTTTTTTTTTTATTATTTTAAGTATTCATGCCATGTCCCTCACATCTTGCCCCCTAAGTTGTGTCTTCCTCCTTGACTTTTTCCCCTGCTTTTGCAACATCTGTGAGCTTAGTTTTGGCACCTTTTGGTCCTTTGCACTGCACCTGATGTAAACCCAGGCCATTTTCTTAGAATCACTAACTTACCCAAATTTTGTTTTTTTCTCATAGAAATTGAATTCCTTTGATGTTGTCTCCATTCCAGCGTGTTTGTAAGTCCTTCTTTTCTGTTTTGGCCTTCAGTGGGGATCAATTTTGGCAAGCTTTGCTGCATGTGCCTGCCCTTGGTGGCGTATGGCCTGCCTGCATTTTGATGGCTTTGACTTTGGGAAAGATTTTTTCTTTTTTTTTTTTTTATTATTTTAAGTATTCATGCCATGTCCCTCACATCTTGCTCCCTAAGTTGTGTCTTCCTCCTTGACTTTTCCCCCTGCTTTTGCAACATCTGTGAGCTTAGTTTTGGCACCTTTTGGTCCTTTGCACTGCACCTGATATAAACCCAGGCCATTTTCTTAGAGTCACTAAATTTCCCAATTTTTTTTTTTCTCCCCCAATTGCAATTCCTTTGATGCTCTCTCCATTCCAGCGTGTTTGTAAGTCCTTCTTTTCTGTTTTGGCCTTCAGTGGGGATCAATTTTGGCAAGCTTTGCTGCATGTGCCTGCACTTGCTGGCATCTAGCCTGCCTGCCTTTTGATGGCTTTGACTTTGGGAAAGATTTTGTCTTTTTTTTTTTTTTTTATTATTTTAAGTATTCATGCCATGTCCCTCACATCTTGCCCCCTAAGTTGTGTCTTCCTCCTTGACTTTTTCCCCTGCTTTTGCAACATCTGTGAGCTTAGTTTTGGCACCTTTTGGTCCTTTGCACTGCACCTGATGTAAACCCAGGCCATTTTCTTAGAATCACTAACTTACCCAAATTTTGTTTTTTTCTCATAGAAATTGAATTCCTTTGATGTTGTCTCCATTCCAGCGTGTTTGTAAGTCCTTCTTTTCTGTTTTGGCCTTCAGTGGGGATCAATTTTGGCAAGCTTTGCTGCATGTGCCTGCCCTTGGTGGTGTATGGCCTGCCTGCATTTTGATGGCTTTGACTTTGGGAAAGATTTTTTCTTTTTTTTTTTTTATTATTTTAAGTATTCATGCCATGTCCCTCACATCTTGCTCCCTAAGTTGTGTCTTCCTCCTTGACTTTTTCCCCTGCTTTTGCAACATCTGTGAGCTTAGTTTTGGCACCTTTTGGTCCTTTGCACTGCACCTGATATAAACCCAGGCCATTTTCTTAGAGTCACTAAATTTCCCAATTTTTTTTTTTCTCCCCCAATTGCAATTCCTTTGATGCTCTCTCCATTCCAGCGTGTTTGTAAGTCCTTCTTTTCTGTTTTGGCCTTCAGTGGGGATCAATTTTGGCAAGCTTTGCTGCATGTGCCTGCCCTTGGTGGTGTATGGCCTGCTTGCATTTTGATGGCTTTGACTTTGGGAAAGATTTTTTCTTTTTTTTTTTTTTTATTTTTTTAAGGATTCTTGCCATGTCCCTCATATCTTGCTCCCTAAGTTCTGTCTTCCTCCTTCACTTTCTCCCCTGCTTTTGCAACATCTGTGAGCTTAGTTTTTGCATCTTTTGGTCCTTTGCACTGCACCTGATATAAACCCAGGCCATTTTCTTAGAGTCACTAAATTTCCCAAATTTTCTTTTTATCTCCTCCAATTGGAATTCCTTGGATGTTGACTCCTTTCCAGCGTGTTTGTAGGTCCTTCTTTTCTGTTTTGGCCTTCAGTGGGGATCAATTTTGGCAAACTTTGCTGCATGTGCCTGCCCTTGGTGGCGTATGGCCTGCCTGGATTTTGATGGCTTTGACTTTGGGAAAGATTTTTTCTTTTTTTTTTTTATTATTTTAACTATTCATGCCATGTCCCTCATATCTTGCCCCCTAAGTTGTGTCTTCCTCCTTGACTTTTTCCCCTGCTTTTGCAACATCTGTGAGCTTAGTTTTGGCACCTTTTGGTCCTTTGCAATGCAGCTGATTTCCTCACAGCCTATTTTATGAAGAGACTAAAATTCCCGATTTTCTGCTTTTTTCAATTGCATTTCATTTGAACCTATCTCCTTTCCAGAGTGTTTGTAAGCCTTTCTTTTGGGATTCGCAAGATTCCTTTTCCCTTCCCGAAAGGAAATTTCATTTCCTTTCGGGAAGGGAAAAGGAATCTTGCGATTTCAATGGGGACAAATAGAGGAATCTTTGGTGCATGTCCCTGCACTTGATGGCAGGCCATGCCTTTTGATGGCTTTGACTTTGGGAAAGATTTTTTTCTTTTTTTGGTTGTTTTCGGAAGTGTTCATGCCATGTCCCTCACATCTTGCCCCCTAAGTTGTGTCTTCCTCCTTGTCTTTTTCCCCTGCTTTTGCAACATCTGTGAACTTAGTTTTGGCACTTTTTGTTCCTTTGAAATGCAGCTGATTTCCTCACAGCCTATTTTTTGAAGAGACTAAAATTCCCAATTTTCTGCTTTTTTCAATTGCATTTCATTTGAACCTATCTCCTTTCCAGAGTGTTTGTAAGCCTTTCTTTTGGGATTCGCAAGATTCCTTTTCCCTTCCCGAAAGGAAATTTCATTTCCTTTCGGGAAGGGAAAAGGAATCTTGCGATTTCAATGGGGACCAATAGAGGAATCTTTGGTGCATGTCCCTGCACTTGATGGCAGGCCATGCCTTTTGATGGCTTTGACTTTGGGAAAAATTTTTTTCTTTTTTTGGTTGTTTTCTGAAGTGTTCATGCCATGTCCCTCACATCTTGCCCCCTAAGTTGTGTCTTCCTCCTTGTCTTTTTCCCCTGCTTTTGCAACATCTGTGAGCTTAGTTTTGGCATCTTTTGGTCCTTTGCACTGCACCTGATATAAACCCAGGCCATTTTCTTAGAATCACTAACTTACCCAAATTTTCTTTTTTTCTCATAGAAATTGAATTCCTTTCATGTTGTCTCCATTCCAGCGTGATTGTAAGTCCTTCTTTTCTGTTTTGGCCTTCAGTGGGGATCAATTTTGGCAAGCTTTGCTGCATGTGCCTGCACTTGCTGGCGTATGGCCTGCCTGCATTTTAATGGCTTTGACTTTGGGAAAGATTTTTTTCTTTTTTTGGTTGTTTTCTGAAGTGTTCATGCCATGTCCCTCATATCTTGCCCCCTAAGTTGTGTCTTCCTCCTTGACTTTTTACCCAGCTTTTGCAACATCTGTGAGCTTAGTTTTGGCACCTTTTGGTCCTTTGCACTGCACCTGATAAAACCCCAGGCCACTTTCTTAGAGTCATTAAATTTCCCAAATTTTCTTTTTTTCTCCTCCAATTGCAATTCCTTTGATGGTGTCTCCATTCCAGCGTGTTTGTAAGTCCTTCTTTTCTGTTTTGGCCTTCAGTGGGGATCAATTTTGGCAAGCTTTGCTGCATGTGCCTGCCCTTGGTGGTGTATGGCCTGCCTGCATTTTGATGGCTTTGACTTCTGGGAAGATTTTTTTCTTTTTTTTTTTATTATTTTAAGTATTCATGCCATGTCCCTCACATCTTGCCCCCTAAGTTGTGTCTTCCTCCTTGACTTTTTCCCCTGCTTTTGCAACATCTGTGAGCTTAGTTTTGGCACCTTTTGGTCCTTTGCACTGCACCTGATATAAACCCAGGCCATTTTCTTAGAATCACTAAATTTCCCAAATTTTCTTTTTTTCTCATAGAAATTGAATTCCTTTCATGTTGTCTCCATTCCAGCGTGTTTGTAAGTCCTTCTTTTCTGTTTTGGCCTTCAGTGGGGATCAATTTTGGCAAGCTTTGCTGCATGTGCCTGCCCTTGGTGGCGTATGGCCTGCCTGCATTTTGATGGCTTTGACTTTGGGAAAGTTTTTTTTCTTTTTTTTTTTTTTTTCTTGTTTTAAGTATTCATGCCATGTCCCTCATATCTTGCTCCCTAAGTTGTCTTCCTCCTTGACTTTTTCCCCTGCTTTTGCAACATCTGTGAGCTTAGTTTTTGGCACCTTTTGGTCCTTTGCAATGCAGCTGATTTCCTCACAGCCTATTTTTTGAAGAGACTAAAATTCCCGATTTTCTGCTTTTTTCAATTGCATTTCATTCATTTGAACCTATCTCCTTTCCAGAGTGTTTGTAAGCCTTTCTTTTGGGATTCGCAAGATTCCTTTTCCCTTCCCGAAAGGAAATTTCATTTCCTTTCGGGAAGGGAAAAGGAATCTTGCGATTTCAATGGGGACCAATAGAGGAATCTTTGGTGCATGTCCCTGCACTTGATGGCAGGCCATGGCTTTTGATGGCGTTGACTTTGGGAAAGATTTTTTTTCTTTTTTTGGTTGTTTTCTGAAGTGTTCATGCCATGTCCCTCACATCTTGCCCCCTAAGTTGTGTCTTCCTCCTTGTCTTTTCCCCTGCTTTTGCAACATCTGTGAGCTTACTTTTGGCACCTTTTGGTCCTTTGCACTGCACCTGATATAAACCCAGGCCATTTTCTTAGAGTCACTAAATTTCCCAAATTTTCTTTTTTTCTCATAGAAATTGAATTCCTTTCATGTTGTCTCCATTCCAGCGTGTTTGTAGGTCCTTCTTTTCTGTTTTGGCCTTCAGTGGGGATCAATTTTGGCAAACTTTGCTGCATGTGCCTGCCCTTGGTGGCATATGGCCTGCCTGCATTTTGATGGCTTTGACTTTGGGAAAGATTTTTTCTTTTTTTTTTTTTTTTGTTTTAAGTATTCATGCCATGTCCCTCATATCTTGCTCGCTAAGTTGTGTCCTTCCTCCTTGACTTTTTCCCCTGCTTTTGCAACATCTGTGAGCTTAGTTTCGGCACCTTTTGGTCCTTTGCACTGCACCTGCTAAAATCCCAGGCCACTTTCTAAGAGTCATTAAATTTCCCAAATTTTCTTTTTTTCTCCTCCAATTGCAATTCCTTTGATGTTGTCTCCATTCCAGCGTGTTTGTAAGTACTTCTTTTCTGTTTTGGCCTTCAGTGGGGATCAATTTTGGCAAGCTTTGCTGCATGTGCCTGCACTTGCTGGCCTATGGCCTGCCTGCATTTTGATGGCTTTGACTTGGGAAAGATTTTTTCTTTTTTTTTTTTTTTTGTTTTAAGTATTCATGCCATGTCCCTCATATCTTGCCCCCCTAAGTTGTGTCTTCCTCCTTGACTTTTTCCCCTGCTTTTGCAACATCTGTGAGCCTAGTTTTGGCACCCTTTGGTCTTTTGCACTGCACCTGCTAAAATCCCAGGCCACTTTCTAAGAGTCATTAAATTCCCAAATTTTCTTTTTTTCTCCTCCAATTGCAATTCCTTTGATGTTGTCTCCATTCCAGTGTGTTTGTAGGTCCTTCTTTTCTGTTTTGGCCTTCAGTGGGGATCAATTTTGGCAAGCTTTGCTGCATGTGCCTGCACTTGCTGGCGTATGGCCTGCCTGCATTTTGATGGCTTTGACTTTGGGAAAGATTTTTTCTTTTTTTTTTTTTTTATTATTTTAAGTATTCATGCCATGTCCCTCATATCTTGCCCCCTAAGTTGTGTCTTCCTCCTTGACTTTTTCCCTTGCTTTTGCAACATCTGTGAGCTTAGTTTTTGCATCTTTTGGTCCTTTGCACTGCACCTGATATAAACCCCAGGCCACTTTCTAAGAGTCATAAATTTCCCAAATTTTCTTTTTTTCTCCTCCAATTGCAATTCCTTTGATGGTGTCTCCATTCCAGCGTGTTTGTAAGTCCTTCTTTTCTGTTTTTGGCCTTCAGTGGGGATCAATTTTGGCAAGCTTTGCTGCATGTGCCTGCACTTGCTGGCCTATGGCCTGCCTGCATTTTGATGGCTTTGACTTGGGAAAGATTTTTTCTTTTTTTTTTTTTTTTTTGTTTTAAGTATTCATGCCATGTCCCTCATAATCTTGCCCCCTAAGTTGTGTCTTCCTCCTTGACTTTTTCCCCTGCTATTGCAACATCTGTGAGCTTAGTTTGGCACCTTTTGGTCCTTTGCAATGCACGTGATAGAAACCCACGCCATTTTTTTAGAGTAAGTAATTTCCCAAATTTTCTTTTTTTCTCCTCAATTGCAATTCCTTTGATGGTGTCTCCATTCCAGCGTGTTTGTAAGTCCTTCTTTTCTGTTTTGGCCTTCAGTGGGGATCAATTTTGGCAAGCTTTGCTGCATGTGCCTGCCCTTGCTGGCGTATGGCCTGCCTGCATTTTGATGGCTTTGACTTTGGGAAAGATTTTGTCTTTTTTTTTTTTATTATTTTAGGTATTCATGCCATGTCCCTCATATCTTGCCCCCTAAGTTGTGTCTTCCTCCTTGACTTTTTCCCCTGCTTTTGCAACATCTGTGAGCTTAGTTTTGGCACCTTTTGGTCCTTTGCAATGCAGCTGATTTCCTTACAGCCTATTTTTTGAAGAGAGTAAAATTCCCGATTTTCTGCTTTTTTCAATTGCATTTCATTTGAACCTATCTCCTTTCCAGAGTGTTTGTAAGCCTTTCTTTTGGGATTCGCAAGATTCCTTTTCCCTTCCCGAAAGGAAATTTCATTTCCTTTCGGGAAGGGAAAAGGAATCTTGCGATTTCAATGGGGACCAATAGAGGAATCTTTGGTGCATGTCCCTGCACTTGATGGCAGGCCATGCCTTTTGATGGCTTTGACTTTGGGAAAGATTTTTTTCTTTTTTTGGTTGTTTTCGGAAGTATTCATGCCATGTCCCTCACATCTTGCCCCCTAAGTTGTGTCTTCCTCCTTGACTTTTTCCCCTGCTTTTGCAACATCTGTGAGCTTAGTTTTGGCATCTTTTGGTCCTTTGCACTGCACCTGATATAAACCCAGGCCATTTTCTTAGAGTCACTAAATTTCCCAAATTTTCTTTTTTTCTCCTCCAATTGCAAATCCTTTGATGGTGTCTCCATTCCAGCGTGTTTGTAAGTCCTTCTTTTCTGTTTTGGCCTTCAGTGGGGATCAATTTTAGCAAACTTTGCTGCATGTGCCTGCACTTGCTGGCGTATGGCCTGCCTGCATTTTGATGGCTTTGACTTTGGGAAGGATTTTTTCTTTTTTTTTTTTTTTTTTTATTATTTTAAGTACTCATGCCATGTCCCTCATATCTTGCTCCCTAAGTTGTGTCTTCCTCCTTCAATTTTTCCCCTGCTTTTGCAACATCTGTGAGCTTAGTTTTTGCATCTTTTGGTCCTTTGCACTGCACCTGATATAAACCCAGGCCATTTTCTTAGAGCACTAAATTTCCCAAATTTTCTTTTTTTCTCCTCCAATTGCAAATCCTTTTGATGTTGACTCCATTCCAGCGTGTTTGTAGGTCCTTCTTTTCTGTTTTGGCCTTCAGTGGGGATTAATTTTGGCAAATTTTGCTGCATGTGCCTG
Source organism: Artemisiospiza belli (assembly GCA_021963965.1). Taxonomy (NCBI): domain Eukaryota; kingdom Metazoa; phylum Chordata; class Aves; order Passeriformes; family Passerellidae; genus Artemisiospiza; species Artemisiospiza belli. Next base: position 49,753 of record JAKDEW010000921.1, read on the forward strand.
CCTTAGTGGCGTATGGCCTGCCTGCATTTTGATGGCTTTGACTTTGGGAAAGATTTTTTCTTTTTTTTTTTTTTTTTTGTTTTAAGTATTCATGCCATGTCCCTCATATCTTGCTCCCTAAGTTGTGTCTTCCTCCTTGACTTTTTCCCCTGCTTTTGCAACATCTGTGAGCTTAGTTTGGCACCTTTTGGTCCTTTGCACTGCACCTGCTAAAATCCCAGGCCACTTTCTAAGAGTCATTAAATTTCCCAAATTTTCTTTTTTTTCTCCTCCAATTGCAATTCCTTTGATGGTGTCTCCATTCCAGCGTGTTTGTAGGTCCTTCTTTTCTGTTTTGGCCTTCGAGTGGGGATCAATTTTGGCAAGCTTTGCTGCATGTGCCTGCACTTGCTGGCCTATGGCCTGCCTGCATTTTGATGGCTTTGACTTTGGGAAAGATTTTGTCTTTTTTTTTTTTTTTTTTTGTTTTAAGTATTCATGCCATGTCTCTCACATCTTGCCCCCAAAGTTGTGTCTTCCTCCTTGACTTTTTTCCCCTGCTTTTACAACTTCTGTGAGCTTAGTTTTGGCACCTTTTGGTCCTTTGCAATGCAGCTGATTTCCTCACAGCCTATTTTTTGAAGAGACTAAAATTCCCGATTTTCTGCTTTTTTCAATTGCATTTCATTTGAAACCTATCTCCTTTCCAGAGTGTTTGTAAGCCTTTCTTTTGGATTCGCAAGATTCCTTTTCCCTTCCCGAAAGGAAATTTCATTTCCTTTCGGGAAGGGAAAAGGAATCTTGTGATTTCAATGGGGACCAATAGAGGAATCTTTGGTGCAGGTCCCTGCACTTGATGCAGGCCATGGCTTTTGATGGCGTTGACTTTGGGAAAGATTTTTTTCTTTTTTTGGTTGTTTTCTGAAGTGTTCATGCCATGTCCCTCACATCTTGCCCCCTAAGTTGTGTCTTCCTCCTTGACTTTTTCCCCTGCTTTTGCAACATCTGTGAGCTTAGTTTTGGCACCCTTTGGTCCTTTGCACTGCACCTGATATAAACCCAGGCCATTTTCTTAGAGTCACTAAATTTCCCAATTTTTTTTTTTCTCCTCCAATTGCAATTCCTTAGATGCTGTCTCCATTCCAGCGTGTTTGTAAGTCCTTCTTTTCTGTTTTGGCCTTCAGTGGGGATCAATTTTGGCAAGCTTTGCTGCATGTGCCTGCCCTTGGTGGTGTATGGCCTGCCTGCATTTTGATGGCTTTGACTTTGGGAAAGATTTTTTTCTTTTTTTGGTTGTTTTCTGAAGTGTTCATGCCATGTCCCTCACATCTTGCTCCCTAAGTTGTGTCTTCCTCCTTGTCTTTTTCCCCTGCTTTTGCAACATCTGTGAGCTTAGTTTTGGCACCTTTTGGTCCTTTGCAATGCACGTGATAGAAACCCACGCCATTTTTTTAGAGTCAGTAATTTCCCAAATTTTCTTTTTTTCTCCTCCAATTGCAAATCCTTTGATGTTGTATCCATTCCAGCGTGTTTGTAAGTCCTTCTTTTCTGTTTTGGCCTTCAGTGGGGATCAATTTTGGCAAACTTTGCTGCATGTGCCTGCACTTGCTGGCGTATGGCCTGCCTGCATTTTGATGGCTTTGACTTTGGGAAGGATTTTTTCTTTGCCATGTCCCTCATATCTTGCTCCCTAAGTTGTGTCTTCCTCCTTCAATTTTTTTACCTGCTTTTGCAACATCTGTGAGCTTAGTTTTTGCATCTTTTGGTCCTTTGCACTGCACCTGATATAAACCCAGGCCATTTTCTTAGAGTCACTAAATTTCCCAAATTTTCTTTTTTTCTCCTCCAATTGCAAATCCTTTGATGTTGACTCCATTCCAGCGTGTTTGTAGGTCCTTCTTTTCTGTTTTGGCCTTCAGTGGGCGATCAATTTTGGCAAACTTTGCTGCATGTGCCTGCCCTTGGTGGCGTATGGCCTGCCTGCATTTTGATGGCTTTGACTTTGGGAAAGATTTTTTCTTTTTTTTTTTTTTTTTGTTTTAAGTATTCATGCCATGTCCCTCACATCTTGCTCCCTAAGTTGTGTCTTCCTCCTTGACTTTTTCCCCTGCTTTTGCAACATCTGTGAGCTTAGTTTCGGCACCTTTTGGTCCTTTGCACTGCACCTGCTAAAATCCCAGGCCACTTTCTAAGAGTCATTAAATTTCCCAAATTTTCTTTTTTTCTCCTCCAATTGCAATTCCTTTGATGGTGTCTCCATTCCAGCGTGTTTGTAGGTCCTTCTTTTCTGTTTTGGCCTTCAGTGGGGATCAATTTTGGCAAGCTTTGCTGCATGTGCCTGCACTTGCTGGCCTCTAGCCTGCCTGCCTTTTGATGGCTTTGACTTTGGGAAAGATTTTTTCTTTTTTTTTTTTTTTTTTGTTTTAAGTATTCATGCCATGTCCCTCATATCTTGCCCCCTAAGTTGTGTCTTCCTCCTTGACTTTTTCCCCTGCTTTTGCAACATCTGTGAGCTTAGTTTTGGCACCTTTTGGTCCTTTGCAATGCAGCTGATTTTCCTCACAGCCTATTTTTTGAAGAGACTAAAATTCCCGATTTTCTGCTTTTTTCAATTGCATTTCATTTGAACCTATCTCCTTTCCAGAGTGTTTGTAAGCCTTTCTTTTGGGATTCGCAAGATTCCTTTTCCCTTCCCGAAAGGAAATTTCATTTCCTTTCGGGAAGGGAAAAGGAATCTTGCGATTTCAATGGGGACCAATAGAGGAATCTTTGGTGCATGTCCCTGCACTTGATGGCAGGCCATGCCTTTTGATGGCTTTGACTTTGGGAAAAATTTTTTTCTTTTTTTGGTTGTTTTCTGAAGTGTTCATGCCATGTCCCTCACATCTTGCCCCCTAAGTTGTGTCTTCCTCCTTGTCTTTTTCCCCTGCTTTTGCAACATCTGTGAGCTTAGTTTTGGCATCTTTTGGTCCTTTGCACTGCACCTGATATAAACCCAGGCCATTTTCTTAGAGTCACTAAATTTCCCAAATTTTCTTTTTTTCTTCTCCAATTGCAAATCCTTTGATGGTGTCTCCATTCCAGCGTGTTTGTAAGTCCTTCTTTTCTGTTTTGGCCTTCAGTGGGGATCAATTTTGGCAAACTTTGCTGCATGTGCCTGCACTTGCTGGCGTATGGCCTGCCTGCATTTTGATGGCTTTGACTTTGGGAAAGATTTTTTCTTTTTTTTTTTTTTTATTATTTTAAGTATTCATGCCATGTCCCTCATATCTTGCCCCCTAAGTTGTGTCTTCCTCCTTCACTTTTTCCCTGCTTTTGCAACATCTGTGAGCTTAGTTTTTGCATCTTTTGGTCCTTTGCACTGCACCTGATATAAACCCCAGGCCACTTTCTAAGAGTCATAAATTTCCCAAATTTTCTTTTTTTCTCCTCCAATTGCAATTCCTTTGATGTTGTCTCCATTCCAGCGTGTTTGTAAGTCCTTCTTTTCTGTTTTGGCCTTCAGTGGGGATCAATTTTGGCAAGCTTTGCTGCATGTGCCTGCACTTGCTGGCCTATGGCCTGCCTGCATTTTGATGGCTTTGACTTTGGGAAAGATTTTTTTTTTTTTTTTTTTTTTTTTTTTTTTTGTTTTGTTTTAAGTATTCATGCCATGTCCCTCATATCTTGCTCCCTAAGTTGTCTTCCTCCTTGACTTTTTCCCCTGCTTTTGCAACATCTGTGAGCTTAGTTTTGGCACCTTTTGGTCCTTTGCACTGCACCTGCTAAAACCCCAGGCCACTTTCTAAGAGTCATTAAATTTCCCAAATTTTCTTTTTTTCTCCTCCAATTGCAATTCCTCTGATGGTGTCTCCATTCCAGCGTGTTTGTAAGTCCTTCTTTTCTGTTTTGGCCTTCAGTGGGGATCAATTTTGGCAAGCTTTGGTGCATGTGCCTGCCCTTGGTGGTGTATGGCCTGCCTGCATTTTGATGGCTTTGACTTTGGGAAAGATTTTTTTCTTTTTTTGGTTGTTTTCTGAAGTGTTCATGCCATGTCCCTCACATCTTGCCCCCTAAGTTGTGTCTTCCTCCTTGTCTTTTTCCCCTGCTTTTGCAACATCTGTGAGCTTAGTTTTGGCACCTTTTGGTCCTTTGCACTGCACCTGATATAAACCCAGGCCATTTTCTTAGAGTCACTAAATTTCCCAAATTTTCTTTTTTTCTCCTCCAATTGCAATTTCTTTGATGTTGTCTCCATTCCAGCGTGTTTGTAAGTCCTTCTTTTCTGTTTTGGCCTTCAGTGGGGATCAATTTTGGCAAGCTTTGCTGCATGTGCCTGCACTTGCTGGCGTATGGCCTGCCTGCATTTTTAAGGCTGTGACTTTGGGAAAGTTTTTTTTCTTTTTTTTTTTTTTTTGTTTTAAGTATTCATGCCATGTCGCTCATATCTTGCTCCCTAAGTTGTGTCTTCCTCCTTGACTTTTTCCCCTGCTTTGGCAACATCTGTTAGCTTAGTTTTGGCACTTTTTGTTCCTTTGAAATGCAGCTGATTTCCTCACAGCCTATTTTTTGAAGAGACTAAAATTCCCAATTTTCTGCTTTTTTCAATTGCATTTCATTTGAACCTATCTCCTTTCCAGAGTGTTTGTAAGCCTTTCTTTTGGGATTCGCAAGATTCCTTTTCCCTTCCCGAAAGGAAATTTCATTTCCTTTCGGGAAGGGAAAAGGAATCTTGCGATTTCAATGGGGACCAATAGAGGAATCTTTGGTGCATGTCCCTGCACTTGATGGCAGGCCATGCCTTTTGATGGCTTTGACTTTGGGAAAAATTTTTTTCTTTTTTTGGTTGTTTTCTGAAGTGTTCATGCCATGTCCCTCACATCTTGCCCCCTAAGTTGTGTCTTCCTCCTTGTCTTTTTCCCCTGCTTTTGCAACATCTGTGAGCTTAGTTTTGGCATCTTTTGGTCCTTTGCACTGCACCTGATATAAACCCAGGCCATTTTCTTCGAATCACTAACTTACCCAAATTTTCTTTTTTTCTCATAGAAATTGAATTCCTTTCATGTTGTCTCCATTCCAGCGTGTTTGTAAGTCCTTCTTTTCTGTTTTGGCCTTCAGTGGGGATCAATTTTGGCAAGCTTTGCTGCATGTGCCTGCCCTTGGTGGCGTATGGCCTGCCTGCATTTTGATGGCTTTGACTTTGGGAAAGATTTTTTCTTTTTTTCTTTTTTTATTATTTTAAGTATTCATGCCATGTCCCTCACATCTTGCCCCCTAAGTTGTTTCTTCCTCCTTGACTTTTTCCCCTGCTTTTGCAACATCTGTGAGCTTAGTTTTGGCACCTTTTGGTCCTTTGCACTGCACCTGATATAAACCCAGGCCATTTTCTTAGAATCACTAACTTACCCAAATTTTCTTTTTTTCTCATAGAAATTGAATTCCTTTCATGTTGTCTCCATTCCAGCGTGTTTGTAAGTCCTTCTTTTCTGTTTTGGCCTTCAGTGGGGATCAATTTTGGCAAGCTTTGCTGCATGTGCCTGCCCTTGGTGGTGTATGGCCTGCCTGCATTTTGATGGCTTTGACTTTGGGAAAGATTTTTTCTTTTTTTTTTTTTTTTTTGTTTTAAGTATTCATGCCATGTCCCTCACATCTTGCCCCCTAAGTTGTGTCTTCCTCCTTGACTTTTTCCCCTGCTTTTTGCAACATCTGTGAGCTTAGTTTTGGCACCTTTTGGTCCTTTGCAATGCAGCTGATTTCCTCACAGCCTATTTTTTGAAGAGACTAAAATTCCCGATTTTCTGCTTTTTTCAATTGCATTTCATTTGAACCTATCTCCTTTCCAGAGTGTTTGTAAGCCTTTCTTTTGGGATTCGCAAGATTCCTTTTCCCTTCCCGAAAGGAAATTTCATTTCCTTTCGGGAAGGGAAAAGGAATCTTGCGATTTCAATGGGGACCAATAGAGGAATCTTTGGTGCATGTCCCTGCACTTGATGGCAGGCCATGGCTTTTGATGGCGTTGACTTTGGGAAAGATTTTTTTCTTTTTTTGGTTGTTTTCTGAAGTGTTCATGCCATGTCCCTCACATCTTGCCCCCTAAGTTGTGTCTTCCTCCTTGACTTTTTCCCCTGCTTTTGCAACATCTGTGAGCTTAGTTTTGGCACCTTTTGGTCCTTTGCACTGCACCTGATATAAACCCAGGCCATTTTCTTAGAGTCACTAAATTTCCCAATTTTTTTTTTTCTCCTCCAATTGCAATTCCTTTGATGCTGTCTCCATTCCAGCGTGTTTGTAAGTCCTTCTTTTCTGTTTTGGCCTTCAGTGGGGATCAATTTTGGCAAGCTTTGCTGCATGTGCCTGCCCTTGGTGGTGTATGGCCTGCCTGCATTTTGATGGCTTTGACTTTGGGAAAGATTTTTTTCTTTTTTTGGTTGTTTTCTGAAGTGTTCATGCCATGTCCCTCACATCTTGCCCCCTAAGTTGTGTCTTCCTCCTTGACTTTTTCCCCTGCTTTTGCAACATCTGTGAGCTTAGTTTTGGCACCTTTTGGTCCTTTGCACTGCACCTGATATAAACCCAGGCCATTTTCTTAGAGTCAGTAATTTCCCTAATTTTCTTTTTTTCTCCTCCAATTGCAAATCCTTTGATGTTGTATCCATTCCAGCGTGTTTGTAAGTCCTTCTTTTCTGTTTTGGCCTTCAGTGGGGATCAATTTTGGCAAACTTTGCTGCATGTGCCTGCCCTTGGTGGCGTATGTCCTGCCTGCATTTTGATGGCTTTGACTTTGGGAAAGATTTTTTCTTTTTTTTTTTTTTTTTGTTTTAAGTATTCATGCCATGTCCCTCATATCTTGCTCCCTAAGTTGTGTCTTCCTCCTTGACTTTTTCCCCTGCTTTTGCAACATCTGTGAGCTTAGTTTCGGCACCTTTTGGTCCTTTGCACTGCACCTGCTAAAATCCCAGGCCACTTTCTAAGAGTCATTAAATTTCCCAAATTTTCTTTTTTTCTCCTCCAATTGCAATTCCTTTGATGTTGTCTCCATTCCAGCGTGTTTGTAAGTACTTCTTTTCTGTTTTGGCCTTCAGTGGGGATCAATTTTGGCAAGCTTTGCTGCATGTGCCTGCACTTGCTGGCCTATGGCCTGCCTGCATTTTGATGGCTTTGACTTTGGGAAAGATTTTTTCTTTTTTTTTTTTTTTTGTTTTAAGTATTCATGCCATGTCCCTCATATCTTGCCCCCTAAGTTGTGTCTTCCTCCTTGACTTTTTCCCCTGCTTTTGCAACATCTGTGAGCTTAGTTTTGGCACCTTTTGGTCCTTTGCACTGCACCTGCTAAAATCCCAGGCCACTTTCTAAGAGTCATTAAATTTCCCAAATTTTCTTTTTTTCTCCTCCAATTGCAATTCCTTTGATGTTGTCTCCATTCCAGTGTGTTTGTAGGTCCTTCTTTTCTGTTTTGGCCTTCAGTGGGGATCAATTTTGGCAAGCTTTGCTGCATGTGCCTGCACTTGCTGGCGTATGGCCTGCCTGCATTTTGATGGCTTTGACTTTGGGAAAGATTTTTTCTTTTTTTTTTTTTTATTATTTTAAGTATTCATGCCATGTCCCTCATATCTTGCCCCCTAAGTTGTGTCTTCCTCCTTGACTTTTTCCCCTGCTTTTGCAACATCTGTGAGCTTAGTTTTGGCACCTTTTGGTCCTTTGCAATGCACGTGATAGAAACCCACACCATTTTTTTAGAGTATGTAATTTCCCAAATTTTCTTCTTTTCTCCTCCAATTGCAATTCCTTTGATGGTGTCTCCATTCCAGCGTGTTTGTAAGTCCTTCTTTTCTGTTTTGGCCTTCAGTGGGGATCAATTTTGGCAAGCTTTGCTGCATGTGCCTGCCCTTGCTGGCGTATGGCCTGCCTGCATTTTGATGGCTTTGACTTTGGGAAAGATTTTGTCTTTTTTTTTTTATTATTTTAGGTATTCATGCCATGTCCCTCATATCTTGCCCCCTAAGTTGTGTCTTCCTCCTTGACTTTTTCCCCTGCTTTTGCAACATCTGTGAGCTTAGTTTTGGCACCTTTTGGTCCTTTGCAATGCAGCTGATTTCCTCACAGCCTATTTTTTGAAGAGAGTAAAATTCCCGATTTTCTGCTTTTTTCAATTGCATTTCATTTGAACCTATCTCCTTTCCAGAGTGTTTGTAAGCCTTTCTTTTGGGATTCGCAAGATTCCTTTTCCCTTCCCGAAAGGAAATTTCATTTCCTTTCGGGAAGGGAAAAGGAATCTTGCGATTTCAATGGGGACCAATAGAGGAATCTTTGGTGCATGTCCCTGCACTTGATGGCAGGCCATGCCTTTTGATGGCTTTGACTTTGGGAAAGATTATTTTCTTTTTTTGGTTGTTTTCGGAAGTATTCATGCCATGTCCCTCACATCTTGCCCCCTAAGTTGTGTCTTCCTCCTTGTCTTTTTCCCCTGCTTTTGCAACATCTGTGAGCTTAGTTTTGGCACCTTTTGGTCCTTTGCACTGCACCTGATATAAACCCAGGCCATTTTCTTAGAGTCAGTAATTTCCCTAATTTTCTTTTTTTCTCCTCCAATTGCAAATCCTTTGATGTTGTATCCATTCCAGCGTGTTTGTAAGTCCTTCTTTTCTGTTTTGGCCTTCAGTGGGGATCAATTTTGGCAAACTTTGCTGCATGTGCCTGCACTTGCTGGCGTATGGCCTGCCTGCATTTTGATGGCTTTGACTTTGGGAAGGATTTTTTCTTTGCCATGTCCCTCATATCTTGCTCCCTAAGTTGTGTCTTCCTCCTTCAATTTTTCCCCTGCTTTTGCAACATCTGTGAGCTTAGTTTTTGCATCTTTTGGTCCTTTGCACTGCACCTGATATAAACCCAGGCCATTTTCTTAGAGTCACTAAATTTCCCAAATTTTCTTTTTTTCTCCTCCAATTGCAAATCCTTTGATGTTGACTCCATTCCAGCGTGTTTGTAGGTCCTTCTTTTCTGTTTTGGCCTTCAGTGGGGATCAATTTTGGCAAACTTTGCTGCATGTGCCTGCCCTTGGTGGCGTATGGCCTGCCTGCATTTTGATGGCTTTGACTTTGGGAAAGATTTTTTCTTTTTTTTTTTTTTTTTGTTTTAAGTATTCATGCCATGTCCCTCATATCTTGCTCCCTAAGTTGTGTCTTCCTCCTTGACTTTTTCCCCTGCTTTTGCAACATCTGTGAGCTTAGTTTCGGCACATTTTGGTCCTTTGCACTGCACCTGCTAAAATCCCAGGCCACTCTAAGAGTCATTAAATTTCCCAAATTTTCTTTTTTTCTCCTCCAATTGCAATTCCTTTGATGTTGTCTCCATTCCAGCGTGTTTGTAGGTCCTTCTTTTCTGTTTTGGCCTTCAGTGGGGATCAATTTTGGCAAGCTTTGCTGCATGTGCCTGCACTTGCTGGCCTCTAGCCTGCCTGCCTTTTGATGGCTTTGACTTTGGGAAAGATTTTTTCTTTTTTTTTTTTTTTTTTGTTTTAAGTATTCATGCCATGTCCCTCATATCTTGCCCCCTAAGTTGTGTCTTCCTCCTTGACTTTTTCCCCTGCTTTTGCAACATCTGTGAGCTTAGTTTTGGCACCTTTTGGTCCTTTGCACTGCACCTGCTAAAATCCCAGGCCACTTTCTAAGAGTCATTAAATTTCCCAAATTTTCTTTTTTTCTCCTCCAATTGCAATTCCTTTGATGTTGTCTCCATTCCAGCGTGTTTGTAGGTCCTTCTTTTCTGTTTTGGCCTTCAGTGGGGATCAATTTTGGCAAGCTTTGCTGCATGTGCCTGCACTTGCTGGCGTATGGCCTGCCTGCATTTTGATGGCTTTGACTTTGGGAAAGATTTTTTCTTTTTTTTTTTTTTTTTGTTTTAAGTATTCATGCCATGTCCCTCATATCTTGCCCCCTAAGTTGTGTCTTCCTCCTTGACTTTTTCCCCTGCTTTTGCAACATCTGTGAGCTTAGTTTTGGCACCTTTTGGTCCTTTGCACTGCACCTGCTAAAATCCCAGGCCACTTTCTAAGAGTCATTAAATTTCCCAAATTTTCTTTTTTTCTCCTCCAATTGCAATTCCTTTGATGTTGTCTCCATTCCAGCGTGTTTGTAGGTCCTTCTTTTCTGTTTTGGCCTTCAGTGGGGATCAATTTTGGCAAGCTTTGCTGCATGTGCCTGCACTTGCTGGCGTATGGCCTGCCTGCATTTTGATGGCTTTGACTTTGGGAAAGTTTTTTTTCTTTTTTTTTTTTTTCTTATTTTAAGTATTCATGCCATGTCCCTCATATCTTGCCCCCTAAGTTGTGTCTTCCTCCTTGACTTTTTCCCCAGCTTTTGCAACATCTGTGAGCTTAGTTTTTGCATCTTTTGGTCCTTTGCACTGCACCTGATATAAACCCCAGGCCACTTTCTAAGAGTCATAAATTTCCCAAATTTTCTTTTTTTCTCCTCCAATTGCAATTCCTTTGATGTTGTCTCCATTCCAGCGTGTTTGTAAGTCCTTCTTTTCTGTTTTGGCCTTCAGTGGGGATCAATTTTGGCAAGCTTTGCTGCATGTGCCTCCACTTGCTGGCCTATGGCCTGCCTGCATTTTGATGGCTTTGACTTTGGGAAAGATTTTTTCTTTTTTTTTTTTTTTTTGTTTTAAGTATTCATGCCATGTCCCTCATATCTTGCCCCCTAAGTTGTGTCTTCCTCCTTGACTTTTTCCCCTGCTTTTGCAACATCTGTGAGCTTAGTTTTGGCACCTTTTGGTCCTTTGCAATGCACGTGATAGAAACCCACGCCATTTTTTTAGAGTCAGTAATTTCCCAAATTTTCTTTTTTTCTCCTCCAATTGCAATTCCTTTGATGGTGTCTCCATTCCAGCGTGTTTGTAAGTCCTTCTTTTCTGTTTTGGCCTTCAGTGGGGATCAATTTTGGCAAGCTTTGCTGCATGTGCCTGCCCTTGCTGGCGTATGGCCTGCCTGCATTTTGATGGCTTTGACTTTGGGAAAGATTTTGTCTTTTTTTTTTTATTATTTTAGGTATTCATGCCATGTCCCTCATATCTTGCCCCCTAAGTTGTGTCTTCCTCCTTGACTTTTTCCCCTGCTTTTGCAACATCTGTGAGCTTAGTTTTGGCACCTTTTGGTCCTTTGCAATGCAGCTGATTTCCTCACAGCCTATTTTTTGAAGAGACTAAAATTCCCGATTTTCTGCTTTTTTCAATTGCATTTCATTTGAACCTATCTCCTTTCCAGAGTGTTTGTAAGCCTTTCTTTTGGCATTCGCAAGATTCCTTTTCCCTTCCCGAAAGGAAATTTCATTTCCTTTCGGGAAGGGAAAAGGAATCTTGCGATTTCAATGGGGACCAATAGAGGAATCTTTGGTGCATGTCCCTGCACTTGATGGCAGGCCATGCCTTTTGATGGCTTTGACTTTGGGAAAGATTTTTTTCTTTTTTTGGTTGTTTTCGGAAGTATTCATGCCATGTCCCTCATATCTTGCCCCCTAAGTTGTGTCTTCCTCCTTCACTTTTTCCCCTGCTTTTGCAACATCTGTGAGCTTAGTTTTGGCATCTTTTGGTCCTTTGCACTGCACCTGATATAAACCCCAGGCCACTTTCTAAGAGTCATAAATTTCCCAAATTTTCTTTTTTTCTCCTCCAATTGCAATTCCTTTGATGGTGTCTCCATTCCAGCGTGTTTGTAAGTCCTTCTTTTCTGTTTTGGCCTTCAGTGGGGATCAATTTTGGCAAGCTTTGCTGCATGTGCCTGCACTTGCTGGCCTATGGCCTGCCTGCATTTTGATGGCTTTGACTTTGGGAAAGATTTTTTTTTTTTTTTTTTTTTTTTTTTTTGTTTTGAGTATTCATGCCATGTCCCTCATATCTTGCTCCCTAAGTTGTCTTCCTCCTTGACTTTTCCCCCTGCTTTTGCAACATCTGTGAGCTTAGTTTTGGCACCTTTTGGTCCTTTGCACTGCACCTGCTAAAATCCCAGGCCACTTTCTAAGAGTCATTAAATTTCCCAAATTTTCTTTTTTTCTCCTCCAATTGCAATTCCTTTGATGGTGTCTCCATTCCAGCGTGTTTGTAAGTCCTTCTTTTCTGTTTTGGCCTTCAGTGGGGATCAATTTTGGCAAACTTTGCTGCATGTGCCTGCCCTTGCTGGCGTATGGCCTGCCTGCATTTTGATTGCTTTGACTTTGGGAAAGATTTTTTCTTTTTTTTTTTATTATTTTAAGTATTCATGCCATGTCCCTCATATCTTGCCCCCTAAGTTGTGTCTTCCTCCTTGACTTTTTCCCCTGCTTTTGCAACATCTGTGAGCTTAGTTTTGGCATCTTTTGGTCCTTTGCACTGCACCTGATATAAACCCAGGCCATTTTCTTAGAGTCACTAAATTTCCCAATTTATTTTTTTCTCCCCCAATTGCAATTCCTTTGATGCTCTCTCCATTCCAGCGTGTTTGTAATTCCTTCTTTTCTGTTTTGGCCTTCAGTGGGGATCAATTTTGGCAAGTTTGCTGCATGTGCCTGCCCTTGGTGGTGTATGGCCTGCCTTCATTTTGATGGCTTTGACTTTGGGAAAGATTTTTTCTTTTTTTGGTTGTTTTCTGAAGTGTTCATGCCATGTCCCTCACATCTTGCCCCCTAAGTTGTGTCTTCCTCCTTGTCTTTTTCCCCTGCTTTTGCAACATCTGTGAGCTTAGTTTTGGCACCTTTTGGTCCTTTGCACTGCACCTGATATAAACCCAGGCCATTTTCTTAGAGTCAGTAATTTCCCTAATTTTCTTTTTTTCTCCTCCAATTGCAAATCCTTTGATGTTGTGTCCATTCCAGCGTGTTTGTAAGTCCTTCTTTTCTGTTTTGGCCTTCAGTGGGGATCAATTTTGGCAAACTTTGCTGCATATTCCTGCACTTGCTGGCGTATGGCATGCCTGCATTTTGATGGCTTTGACTTTGGGAAGGATTTTTTCTTTGCCATGTCCCTCATATCTTGCTCCCTAAGTTGTGTCTTCCTCCTTCAATTTTTCCCCTGCTTTTGCAACATCTGTGAGCTTAGTTTTTGCATCTTTTGGTCCTTTGCACTGCACCTGATATAAACCCAGGCCATTTTCTTAGAGTCACTAAATTTCCCAAATTTTCTTTTTTTCTCCTCCAATTGCAAATCCTTTGATGTTGACTCCATTCCAGCGTGTTTGTAGGTCCTTCTTTTCTGTTTTGGCCTTCAGTGGGGATCAATTTTGGCAAACTTTGCTGCATGTGCCTGCCCTTGGTGGCGTATGGCCTGCCTGCATTTTGATGGCTTTGACTTTGGGAAAGATTTTTTCTTTTTTTTTTTTTTTTGTTTTAAGTATTCATGCCATGTCCCTCATATCTTGCTCCCTAAGTTGTGTCTTCCTCCTTGACTTTTTCCCCTGCTTTTGCAACATCTGTGAGCTTAGTTTTGGCACCTTTTGGTCCTTTGCACTGCACCTGCTAAAATCCCAGGCCACTTTCTAAGAGTCATTAAATTTCCCAAATTTTCTTTTTTTCTCCTCCAATTGCAATTCTTTGATGTTGTCTCCATTCCAGCGTGTTTGTAGGTCCTTCTTTTCTGTTTTGGCCTTCAGTGGGGATCAATTTTGGCAAGCTTTGCTGCATGTGCCTGCACTTGCTGGCCTCTAGCCTGCCTGCCTTTTGATGGCTTTGACTTTGGGAAAGATTTTTTCTTTTTTTTTTTTTTTTTGTTTTAAGTATTCATGCCATGTCCCTCATATCTTGCTCCCTAAGTTGTGTCTTCCTCCTTGACTTTTTCCCCTGCTTTTGCAACATCTGTGAGCTTAGTTTTGGCACCTTTTGGTCCTTTGCACTGCACCTGCTAAAACCCCAGGCCACTTTCTAAGAGTCATTAAATTTCCCAAATTTTCTTTTTTTCTCCTCCAATTGCAATTCCTTTGATGGTGTCTCCATTCCAGCGTGTTTGTAAGTCCTTCTTTTCTGTTTTGGCCTTCAGTGGGGATCAATTTTGGCAAACTTTGCTGCATGTGCCTGCCCTTGGTGGCGTATGGCCTGCCTGCATTTTGATTGCTTTGACTTTGGGAAAGATTTTTTCTTTTTTTTTTTATTATTTTAAGTATTCATGCCATGTCCCTCATATCTTGCCCCCTAAGTTGTGTCTTCCTCCTTGACTTTTTCCCCTGCTTTTGCAACATCTGTGAGCTTAGTTTTGGCATCTTTTGGTCCTTTGCACTGCACCTGATATAAACCCAGGCCATTTTCTTAGAGTCACTAAATTTCCCAATTTATTTTTTTCTCCCCCAATTGCAATTCCTTTGATGCTGTCTCCATTCCAGCGTGTTTGTAATTCCTTCTTTTCTGTTTTGGCCTTCAGTGGGGATCAATTTTGGCAAGCTTTGCTGCATGTGCCTGCCCTTGGTGGTGTATGGCCTGCCTTCATTTTGATGGCTTTGACTTTGGGAAAGATTTTTTCTTTTTTTGGTTGTTTTCTGAAGTGTTCATGCCATGTCACTCACATCTTGCCCCCTAAGTTGTGTCTTCCTCCTTGTCTTTTTCCCCTGCTTTTGCAACATCTGTGAGCTTAGTTTTGGCACCTTTTGGTCCTTTGCACTGCACCTGATATAAACCCAGGCCATTTTCTTAGAGTCAGTAATTTCCCTAATTTTCTTTTTTTCTCCTCCAATTGCAAATCCTTTGATGTTGTATCCATTCCAGCGTGTTTGTAAGTCCTTCTTTTCTGTTTTGGCCTTCAGTGGGGATCAATTTTGGCAAACTTTGCTGCATATTCCTGCACTTGCTGGCGTATGGCATGCCTGCATTTTGATGGCTTTGACTTTGGGAAGGATTTTTTCTTTGCCATGTCCCTCATATCTTGCTCCCTAAGTTGTGTCTTCCTCCTTCAATTTTTCCCCTGCTTTTGCAACATCTGTGAGCTTAGTTTTTGCATCTTTTGGTCCTTTGCCCTGCACCTGATATAAACCCAGGCCATTTTCTTAGAGTCACTAAATTTCCCAAATTTTCTTTTTTTCTCCTCCAATTGCAAATCCTTTGATGTTGACTCCATTCCAGCGTGTTTGTAGGTCCTTCTTTTCTGTTTTGGCCTTCAGTGGGGATCAATTTTGGCAAACTTTGCTGCATGTGCCTGCCCTTGGTGGCGTATGGCCTGCCTGCATTTTGATGGCTTTGACTTTGGGAAAGATTTTTTCTTTTTTTTTTTTTTTTTTGTTTTAAGTACTCATGCCATGTCCCTTATATCTTGCTCCCTAGGTTGTGTCTTCCTCCTTGACTTTTTCCCCTGCTTTTGCAACATCTGTGAGCTTAGTTTCGGCACCTTTTGGTCCTTTGCACTGCACCTGCTAAAATCCCAGGCCACTTTCTAAGAGTCATTAAATTTCCCAAATTTTCTTTTTTTCTCCTCCAATTGCAATTCCTTTGATGTTGTCTCCATTCCAGCGTGTTTGTAGGTCCTTCTTTTCTGTTTTGGCCTTCAGTGGGGATCAATTTTGGCAAGCTTTGCTGCATGTGCCTGCACTTGCTGGCGTATGGCCTGCCTGCATTTTGATGGCTTTGACTTTGGGAAAGATTTTTTCTTTTTTTTTTTTTTTATAATTTTAAGTACTCATGCCATGTCCCTCATATCTTGCCCCCTAAGTTGTGTCTTCCTCCTTCACTTTTTCCCCTGCTTTTGCAACATCTGTGAGCTTAGTTTTTGCATCTTTTGGTCCTTTGCACTGCACCTGATATAAACCCCAGGCCACTTTCTAAGAGTCAGTAATTTCCCAAATTTTCTTTTTTTCTCCTCCAATTGCAATTCCTTTGATGGTGTCTCCATTCCAGCGTGTTTGTAAGTCCTTCTTTTCTGTTTTGGCCTTCAGTGGGGATCAATTTTGGCAAGCTTTGCTGCATGTGCCTGCCCTTGCTGGCGTATGGCCTGCCTGCATTTTGATGGCTTTGACTTTGGGAAAGATTTTGTCTTTTTTTTTTTATTATTTTAGGTATTCATGCCATGTCCCTCATATCTTGCCCCCTAAGTTGTGTCTTCCTCCTTGACTTTTTCCCCTGCTTTTGCAACATCTGTGAGCTTAGTTTTGGCACCTTTTGGTCCTTTGCAATGCAGCTGATTTCCTCACAGCCTATTTTTTGAAGAGACTAAAATTCCCGATTTTCTGCTTTTTTCAATTGCATTTCATTTGAACCTATCTCCTTTCCAGAGTGTTTGTAAGCCTTTCTTTTGGGATTCGCAAGATTCCTTTTCCCTTCCCGAAAGGAAATTTCATTTCCTTTCGGGAAGGGAAAAGGAATCTTGCGATTTCAATGGGGACCAATAGAGGAATCTTTGGTGCATGTCCCTGCACTTGATGGCAGGCCATGCCTTTTGATGGCTTTGACTTTGGGAAAGATTTTTTTCTTTTTTTGGTTGTTTTCGGAAGTATTCATGCCATGTCCCTCATATCTTGCCCCCTAAGTTGTGTCTTCCTCCTTCACTTTTTCCCCTGCTTTTGCAACATCTGTGAGCTTAGTTTTGGCATCTTTTGGTCCTTTGCACTGCACCTGATATAAACCCAGGCCATTTTCTTAGAGTCACTAAATTTCCCAAATTTTCTTTTTTTCTTCTCCAATTGCAAATCCTTTGATGGTGTCTCCATTCCAGCGTGTTTGTAAGTCCTTCTTTTCTGTTTTGGCCTTCAGTGGGGATCCATTTTGGCAAGCTTTGCTGCATGTGCCTGCACTTGCTGGCGTATGGCCTGCCTGCATTTTGATGGCTTTGACTTTGGGAAAGATTTTTTCTTTTTTTTTTTTTTTTTGTTTTAAGTATTCATGCCATGTCCCTCATATCTTGCTCCCTAAGTTGTGTCTTCCTCCTTGACTTTTTCCCCTGCTTTTGCAACATCTGTGAGCTTAGTTTTGGCACCTTTTGGTCCTTTGCACTGCACCTGCTAAAACCCCAGGCCACTTTCTAAGAGTCATTAAATTTCCCAAATTTTCTTTTTTTCTCCTCCAATTGCAATTCCTTTGATGGTGTCTCCATTCCAGCGTGTTTGTAAGTCCTTCTTTTCTGTTTTGGCCTTCAGTGGGGATCAATTTTGGCAAACTTTGCTGCATGTGCCTGCCCTTGGTGGCGTATGGCCTGCCTGCATTTTGATTGCTTTGACTTTGGGAAAGATTTTTTCTTTTTTTTTTTATTATTTTAAGTATTCATGCCATGTCCCTCATATCTTGCCCCCTAAGTTGTGTCTTCCTCCTTGACTTTTTCCCCTGCTTTTGCAACATCTGTGAGCTTAGTTTTGGCATCTTTTGGTCCTTTGCACTGCACCTGATATAAACCCAGGCCATTTTCTTAGAGTCACTAAATTTCCCAATTTATTTTTTTCTCCCCCAATTGCAATTCCTTTGATGCTGTCTCCATTCCAGCGTGTTTGTAATTCCTTCTTTTCTGTTTTGGCCTTCAGTGGGGATCAATTTTGGCAAGCTTTGCTGCATGTGCCTGCCCTTGGTGGTGTATGGCCTGCCTTCATTTTGATGGCTTTGACTTTGGGAAAGATTTTTTCTTTTTTTGGTTGTTTTCTGAAGTGTTCATGCCATGTCACTCACATCTTGCCCCCTAAGTTGTGTCTTCCTCCTTGTCTTTTTCCCCTGCTTTTGCAACATCTGTGAGCTTAGTTTTGGCACCTTTTGGTCCTTTGCACTGCACCTGATATAAACCCAGGCCATTTTCTTAGAGTCAGTAATTTCCCTAATTTTCTTTTTTTCTCCTCCAATTGCAAATCCTTTGATGTTGTATCCATTCCAGCGTGTTTGTAAGTCCTTCTTTTCTGTTTTGGCCTTCAGTGGGGATCAATTTTGGCAAACTTTGCTGCATATTCCTGCACTTGCTGGCGTATGGCATGCCTGCATTTTGATGGCTTTGACTTTGGGAAGGATTTTTTCTTTGCCATGTCCCTCATATCTTGCTCCCTAAGTTGTGTCTTCCTCCTTCAATTTTTCCCCTGCTTTTGCAACATCTGTGAGCTTAGTTTTTGCATCTTTTGGTCCTTTGCCCTGCACCTGATATAAACCCAGGCCATTTTCTTAGAGTCACTAAATTTCCCAAATTTTCTTTTTTTCTCCTCCAATTGCAAATCCTTTGATGTTGACTCCATTCCAGCGTGTTTGTAGGTCCTTCTTTTCTGTTTTGGCCTTCAGTGGGGATCAATTTTGGCAAACTTTGCTGCATGTGCCTGCCCTTGGTGGCGTATGGCCTGCCTGCATTTTGATGGCTTTGACTTTGGGAAAGATTTTTTCTTTTTTTTTTTTTTTTTGTTTTAAGTACTCATGCCATGTCCCTTATATCTTGCTCCCTAGGTTGTGTCTTCCTCCTTGACTTTTTCCCCTGCTTTTGCAACATCTGTGAGCTTAGTTTCGGCACCTTTTGGTCCTTTGCACTGCACCTGCTAAAATCCCAGGCCACTTTCTAAGAGTCATTAAATTTCCCAAATTTTCTTTTTTTCTCCTCCAATTGCAATTCCTTTGATGTTGTCTCCATTCCAGCGTGTTTGTAGGTCCTTCTTTTCTGTTTTGGCCTTCAGTGGGGATCAATTTTGGCAAGCTTTGCTGCATGTGCCTGCACTTGCTGGCGTATGGCCTGCCTGCATTTTGATGGCTTTGACTTTGGGAAAGATTTTTTCTTTTTTTTTTTTTTTATAATTTTAAGTACTCATGCCATGTCCCTCATATCTTGCCCCCTAAGTTGTGTCTTCCTCCTTCACTTTTTCCCCTGCTTTTGCAACATCTGTGAGCTTAGTTTTTGCATCTTTTGGTCCTTTGCACTGCACCTGATATAAACCCCAGGCCACTTTCTAAGAGTCAGTAATTTCCCAAATTTTCTTTTTTTCTCCTCCAATTGCAATTCCTTTGATGGTGTCTCCATTCCAGCGTGTTTGTAAGTCCTTCTTTTCTGTTTTGGCCTTCAGTGGGGATCAATTTTGGCAAGCTTTGCTGCATGTGCCTGCCCTTGCTGGCGTATGGCCTGCCTGCATTTTGATGGCTTTGACTTTGGGAAAGATTTTGTCTTTTTTTTTTTATTATTTTAGGTATTCATGCCATGTCCCTCATATCTTGCCCCCTAAGTTGTGTCTTCCTCCTTGACTTTTTCCCCTGCTTTTGCAACATCTGTGAGCTTAGTTTTGGCACCTTTTGGTCCTTTGCAATGCAGCTGATTTCCTCACAGCCTATTTTTTGAAGAGACTAAAATTCCCGATTTTCTGCTTTTTTCAATTGCATTTCATTTGAACCTATCTCCTTTCCAGAGTGTTTGTAAGCCTTTCTTTTGGGATTCGCAAGATTCCTTTTCCCTTCCCGAAAGGAAATTTCATTTCCTTTCGGGAAGGGAAAAGGAATCTTGCGATTTCAATGGGGACCAATAGAGGAATCTTTGGTGCATGTCCCTGCACTTGATGGCAGGCCATGCCTTTTGATGGCTTTGACTTTGGGAAAGATTTTTTTCTTTTTTTGGTTGTTTTCGGAAGTATTCATGCCATGTCCCTCATATCTTGCCCCCTAAGTTGTGTCTTCCTCCTTCACTTTTTCCCCTGCTTTTGCAACATCTGTGAGCTTAGTTTTGGCATCTTTTGGTCCTTTGCACTGCACCTGATATAAACCCAGGCCATTTTCTTAGAGTCACTAAATTTCCCAAATTTTCTTTTTTTCTTCTCCAATTGCAAATCCTTTGATGGTGTCTCCATTCCAGCGTGTTTGTAAGTCCTTCTTTTCTGTTTTGGCCTTCAGTGGGGATCCATTTTGGCAAGCTTTGCTGCATGTGCCTGCACTTGCTGGCGTATGGCCTGCCTGCATTTTGATGGCTTTGACTTTGGGAAAGATTTTTTCTTTTTTTTTTTTTTATTATTTTAAGTATTCATGCCATGTCCCTCATATCTTGCCCCCTAAGTTGTGTCTTCCTCCTTGACTTTTTCCCCTGCTTTTGCAACATCTGTGAGCTTAGTTTTTGCATCTTTTGGTCCTTTGCACTGCACCTGATATAAACCCCAGGCCACTTTCTAAGAGTCATAAATTTCCCAAATTTTCTTTTTTTCTCCTCCAATTGCAATTCCTTTGATGGTGTCTCCATTCCAGCGTGTTTGTAAGTCCTTCTTTTCTGTTTTGGCCTTCAGTGGGGATCAATTTTGGCAAGCTTTGCTGCATGTGCCTGCACTTGCTGGCCTATGGCCTGCCTGCATTTTGATGGCTTTGACTTTGGGAAAGATTTTTTTTTTTTTTTTTTGTTTTTTTTTGTTTTAAGTATTCATGCCATGTCCCTCATATCTTGCTCCCTAAGTTGTCTTCCTCCTTGACTTTTCCCCCTGCTTTTGCAACATCTGTGAGCTTAGTTTTGGCACCTTTTGGTCCTTTGCACTGCACCTGATAAAATCCCAGGCCACTTTCTAAGAGTCATTAAATTTCCCAAATTTTCTTTTTTTCTCCTCCAATTGCAATTCCTTTGATGGTGTCTCCATTCCAGCGTGTTTGTAAGTCCTTCTTTTCTGTTTTGGCCTTCAGTGGGGATCAATTTTGGCAAACTTTGCTGCATGTGCCTGCCCTTGCTGGCGTATGGCCTGCCTGCATTTTGATTGCTTTGACTTTGGGAAAGATTTTTTCTTTTTTTTTTTATTATTTTAAGTATTCATGCCATGTCCCTCATATCTTGCCCCCTAAGTTGTGTCTTCCTCCTTGACTTTTTCCCCTGCTTTTGCAACATCTGTGAGCTTAGTTTTGGCATCTTTTGGTCCTTTGCACTGCACCTGATATAAACCCAGGCCATTTTCTTAGAGTCACTAAATTTCCCAATTTATGTTTTTCTCCCCCAATTGCAATTCCTTTGATGCTCTCTCCATTCCAGCGTGTTTGTAATTCCTTCTTTTCTGTTTTGGCCTTCAGTGGGGATCAATTTTGGCAAGCTTTGCTGCATGTGCCTGCCCTTGGTGGTGTATGGCCTGCCTTCATTTTGATGCCTTTGACTTTAGGAAAGATTTTTTCTTTTTTTGGTTGTTTTCTGAAGTGTTCATGCCATGTCCCTCACATCTTGCCCCCTAAGTTGTGTCTTCCTCCTTGTCTTTTTCCCCTGCTTTTGCAACATCTGTGAGCTTAGTTTTGGCACCTTTTGGTCCTTTGCACTGCACCTGATATAAACCCAGGCCATTTTCTTAGAGTCAGTAATTTCCCAAATTTTCTTTTTTTCTCCTCCAATTGCAATTCCTTTGATGTTGTATCCATTCCAGCGTGTTTGTAAGTCCTTCTTTTCTGTTTTGGCCTTCAGTGGGGATCAATTTTGGCAAACTTTGCTGCATATTCCTGCACTTGCTGGCGTATGGCATGCCTGCATTTTGATGGCTTTGACTTTGGGAAGGATTTTTTCTTTGCCATGTCCCTCATATCTTGCTCCCTAAGTTGTGTCTTCCTCCTTCAATTTTTCCCCTGCTTTTGCAACATCTGTGAGCTTAGTTTTTGCATCTTTTGGTCCTTTGCCCTGCACCTGATATAAACCCAGGCCATTTTCTTAGAGTCACTAAATTTCCCAAATTTTCTTTTTTTCTCCTCCAATTGCAAATCCTTTGATGTTGACTCCATTCCAGCGTGTTTGTAGGTCCTTCTTTTCTGTTTTGGCCTTCAGTGGGGATCAATTTTGGCAAACTTTGCTGCATGTGCCTGCCCTTGGTGGCGTATGGCCTGCCTGCATTTTGATGGCTTTGACTTTGGGAAAGATTTTTTCTTTTTTTTTTTTTTTTTGTTTTAAGTACTCATGCCATGTCCCTTATATCTTGCTCCCTAGGTTGTGTCTTCCTCCTTGACTTTTTCCCCTGCTTTTGCAACATCTGTGAGCTTAGTTTCGGCACCTTTTGGTCCTTTGCACTGCACCTGCTAAAATCCCAGGCCACTTTCTAAGAGTCATTAAATTTCCCAAATTTTCTTTTTTTCTCCTCCAATTGCAATTCCTTTGATGTTGTCTCCATTCCAGCGTGTTTGTAGGTCCTTCTTTTCTGTTTTGGCCTTCAGTGGGGATCAATTTTGGCAAGCTTTGCTGCATGTGCCTGCACTTGCTGGCGTATGGCCTGCCTGCATTTTGATGGCTTTGACTTTGGGAAAGATTTTTTCTTTTTTTTTTTTTTTATTATTTTAAGTATTCATGCCATGTCCCTCATATCTTGCCCCCTAAGTTGTGTCTTCCTCCTTGACTTTTTCCCTTGCTTTTGCAACATCTGTGAGCTTAGTTTTTGCATCTTTTGGTCCTTTGCACTGCACCTGATATAAACCCCAGGCCACTTTCTAAGAGTCATAAATTTCCCAAATTTTCTTTTTTTCTCCTCCAATTGCAATTCCTTTGATGTTGTCTCCATTCCAGCGTGTTTGTAAGTCCTTCTTTTCTGTTTTGGCCTTCAGTGGGGATCAATTTTGGCAAGCTTTGCTGCATGTGCCTGCACTTACTGGCGTATGGCCTGCCTGCATTTTGATGGCTTTGACTTTGGGAAAGATTTTTTCTTTTTTTTTTTTTTTTTTGTTTTAAGTATTCATGCCATGTCCCTCATATCTTGCCCCCAAAGTTGTGTCTTCCTCCTTGACTTTTTCCCCTGCTTTTGCAACATCTGTGAGCTTAGTTTTGGCACCTTTTGGTCCTTTGCAATGCACGTGATAGAAACCCACGCCATTTTTTTAGAGTCAGTAATTTCCCAAATTTTCTTTTTTTCTCCTCCAATTGCAATTCCTTTGATGGTGTCTCCATTCCAGCGTGTTTGTAAGTCCGTCTTTTCTGTTTTGGCCTTCAGTGGGGATCAATTTTGGCAAGCTTTGCTGCATGTGCCTGCCCTTGCTGGCGTATGGCCTGCCTGCATTTTGATGGCTTTGACTTTGGGAAAGATTTTGTCTTTTTTTTTTTTATTATTTTAGGTATTCATGCCATGTCCCTCATATCTTGCCCCCTAAGTTGTGTCTTCCTCCTTGACTTTTTCCCCTGCTTTTGCAACATCTGTGAGCTTAGTTTTGGCACCTTTTGGTGCTTTGCAATGCAGCTGATTTCCTCACAGCCTATTTTTTGAAGAGAGTAAAATTCCCGATTTTCTGCTTTTTTCAATTGCATTTCATTTGAACCTATCTCCTTTCCAGAGTGTTTGTAAGCCTTTCTTTTGGGATTCGCAAGATTCTTTTTCCCTTCCCGAAAGGAAATTTCATTTCCTTTCGGGAAGGGAAAAGGAATCTTGCGATTTCAATGGGGACCAATAGAGGAATCTTTGGTGCATGTCCCTGCACTTGATGGCAGGCCATGCCTTTTGATGGCTTTGACTTTGGGAAAGATTTTTTTCTTTTTTTGGTTGTTTTCGGAAGTATTCCTGCCATGTCCCTCATATCTTGCCCCCTAAGTTGTGTCTTCCTCCTTGACTTTTTCCCCTGCTTTTGCAACATCTGTGAGCTTAGTTTTGGCATCTTTTGGTCCTTTGCACTGCACCTGATATAAACCCTGGCCATTTTCTTAGAGTCACTAAATTTCCCAAATTTTCTTTTTTTCTTCTCCAATTGCAAATCCTTTGATGGTGTCTCCATTCCAGCGTGTTTGTAAGTCCTTCTTTTCTGTTTTGGCCTTCAGTGGGGATCCATTTTGGCAAACTTTGCTGCATGTGCCTGCACTTGCTGGCGTATGGTTTGCCTGCATTTTGATGGCTTTGACTTTGGGAAAGATTTTTTCTTTTTTTTTTTTTTTATTATTTTAAGTATTCATGCCATGTCCCTCATATCTTGCCCCCTAAGTTGTGTCTTCCTCCTTGACTTTTTCCCCTGCTTTTGCAACATCTGTGAGCTTAGTTTTTTGCATCTTTTGGTCCTTTGCACTGCACCTGATATAAACCCCAGGACACTTTCTAAGAGTCATAAATTTCCCAAATTTTCTTTTTTTCTCCTCCAATTGCAATTCCTTTGATGTTGTCTCCATTCCAGCGTGTTTGTAAGTCCTTCTTTTCTGTTTTGGCCTTCAGTGGGGATCAATTTTGGCAAGCTTTGCTGCATGTGCCTGCACTTGCTGGCCTATGGCCTGCCTGCATTTTGATGGCTTTGACTTTGGGAAAGATTTTTTTTTTTTTTGTTTTTTTTTGTTTTAAGTATTCATGCCATGTCCCTCATATCTTGCTCCCTAAGTTGTCTTCCTCCTTGACTTTTTCCCCTGCTTTTGCAACATCTGTGAGCTTAGTTTTGGCACCTTTTGGTCCTTTGCACTGCACCTGCTAAAACCCCAGGCCACTTTCTAAGAGTCATTAAATTTCCCAAATTTTCTTTTTTTCTCCTCCAATTGCAATTCCTTTGATGGTGTCTCCATTCCAGCGTGTTTGTAAGTCCTTCTTTTCTGTTTTGGCCTTCAGTGGGGATCAATTTTGGCAAGCTTTGCTGCATGTGCCTGCCCTTGCTGGCGTATGGCCTGCCTGCATTTTGATTGCTTTGACTTTGGGAAAGATTTTTTCTTTTTTTTTTTATTATTTTAAGTATTCATGCCATGTCCCTCATATCTTGCCCCCTAAGTTGTGTCTTCCTCCTTGACTTTTTCCCCTGCTTTTGCAACATCTGTGAGCTTAGTTTTGGCACCCTTTGGTCCTTTGCACTGCACCTGATATAAACCCAGGCCATTTTCGTAGAGTCACTAAATTTCCCAATTTTTTTTTTTCTCCTCCAATTGCAATTCCTTTGATGCTGTCTCCATTCCAGCGTGTTTGTAAGTCCTTCTTTTCTGTTTTGGCCTTCAGTGGGGATCAATTTTGGCAAGCTTTGCTGCATGTGCCTGCCCTTGGTGGTGTATGGCCTGCCTGCATTTTGATGGCTTTGACTTTGGGAAAGATTTTTTTCTTTTTTTGGTTGTTTTCTGAAGTGTTCATGCCATGTCCCTCACATCTTGCCCCCTAAGTTGTGTCTTCCTCCTTGTCTTTTTCCCCTGCTTTTGCAACATCTCTTAGCTTAGTTTTGGCACCTTTTGGTCCTTTGCACTGCACCTGATATAAACCCTGGCCATTTTTTTAGAGTCAGTAATTTCCCTAATTTTCTTTTTTTCTCCTCCAATTGCAAATCCTTTGATGTTGTATCCATTCCAGCGTGTTTGTAAGTCCTCCTTTTCTGTTTTGGCCTTCAGTGGGGATCAATTTTGGCAAACTTTGCTGCATGTGCCTGCACTTGCTGGCGTATGGCCTGCCTGCATTTTGATGGCTTTGACTTTGGGAAGGATTTTTTCTTTGCCATGTCCCTCATATCTTGCTCCCTAAGTTGTGTCTTCCTCCTTCAATTTTTCCCCTGCTTTTGCAACATCTGTGAGCTTAGTTTTTGCATCTTTTGGTCCTTTGCCCTGCACCTGATATAAACCCAGGCCATTTTCTTAGAGTCACTAAATTTCCCAAATTTTCTTTTTTTCTCCTCCAATTGCAAATCCTTTGATGTTGACTCCATTCCAGCGTGTTTGTAGGTCCTTCTTTTCTGTTTTGGCCTTCAGTGGGGATCCATTTTGGCAAACTTTGCTGCATGTGCCTGCCCTTGGTGGCGTATGGCCTGCCTGCATTTTGATGGCTTTGACTTTGGGCAAGATTTTTTCTTTTTTTTTTTTTTTTTGTTTTAAGTACTCATGCCATGTCCCTCATATCTTGCCCCCAAAGTTGTGTCTTCCTCCTTGACTTTTTCCCCTGCTTTTGCAACATCTGTGAGCTTAGTTTTGGCACCTTTTGGTCCTTTGCAATGCACGTGATAGAAACCCACGCCATTTTTTTAGAGTCAGTAATTTCCCAAATTTTCTTTTTTTCTCCTCCAATTGCAATTCCTTTGATGGTGTCTCCATTCCAGCGTGTTTGTAAGTCCTTCTTTTCTGTTTTGGCCTTCAGTGGGGATCAATTTTGGCAAGCTTTGCTGCATGTGCCTGCCCTTGCTGGCGTATGGCCTGCCTGCATTTTGATGGCTTTGACTTTGGGAAAGATTTTGTCTTTTTTTTTTTTATTATTTTAGGTATTCATGCCATGTCCCTCATATCTTGCCCCCTAAGTTGTGTCTTCCTCCTTGACTTTTTCCCCTGCTTTTGCAACATCTGTGAGCTTA
Source organism: Artemisiospiza belli (assembly GCA_021963965.1). Lineage (NCBI taxonomy): Eukaryota > Metazoa > Chordata > Aves > Passeriformes > Passerellidae > Artemisiospiza > Artemisiospiza belli. The sequence continues at coordinate 75,795 of JAKDEW010000921.1, forward strand.
GTTTTGGCACCTTTTGGTCCTTTGCAATGCAGCTGATTTCCTCACAGCCTATTTTTTGAAGAGACTAAAATTCCCGATTTTCTGCTTTTTTCAATTGCATTTCATTTGAACCTATCTCCTTTCCAGAGTGTTTGTAAGCCTTTCTTTTGGGATTCGCAAGATTCTTTTTCCCTTCCCGAAAGGAAATTTCATTTCCTTTCGGGAAGGGAAAAGGAATCTTGCGATTTCAATGGGGACCAATAGAGGAATCTTTGGTGCATGTCCCTGCACTTGATGGCAGGCCATGCCTTTTGATGGCTTTGACTTTGGGAAAGATTTTTTTCTTTTTTTGGTTGTTTTCGGAAGTATTCCTGCCATGTCCCTCATATCTGGCCCCCTAAGTTGTGTCTTCCTCCTTGACTTTTTCCCCTGCTTTTGCAACATCTGTGAGCTTAGTTTTGGCATCTTTTGGTCCTTTGCACTGCACCTGATATAAACCCAGGCCATTTTCTTAGAGTCACTAAATTTCCCAAATTTTCTTTTTTTCTTCTCCAATTGCAAATCCTTTGATGGTGTCTCCATTCCAGCGTGTTTGTAAGTCCTTCTTTTCTGTTTTGGCCTTCAGTGGGGATCCATTTTGGCAAACTTTGCTGCATGTGCCTGCACTTGCTGGCGTATGGCCTGCCTGCATTTTGATGGCTTTGACTTTGGGAAAGATTTTTTCTTTTTTTTTTTTTTTATTATTTTAAGTATTCATGCCATGTCCCTCATATCTTGCCCCCTAAGTTGTGTCTTCCTCCTTGACTTTTTCCCTTGCTTTTGCAACATCTGTGAGCTTAGTTTTTGCATCTTTTGGTCCTTTGCACTGCACCTGATATAAACCCCAGGCCACTTTCTAAGAGTCATAAATTTCCCAAATTTTCTTTTTTTCTCCTCCAATTGCAATTCCTTTGATGTTGTCTCCATTCCAGCGTGTTTGTAAGTCCTTCTTTTCTGTTTTGGCCTTCAGTGGGGATCAATTTTGGCAAGCTTTGCTGCATGTGCCTGCACTTGCTGGCCTATGGCCTGCCTGCATTTTGATGGCTTTGACTTTGGGAAAGATTTTTTCTTTTTTTTTTTTTTTTGTTTTAAGTATTCATGCCATGTCCCTCATATCTTGCCCCCTAAGTTGTGTCTTCCTCCTTGACTTTTCCCCCTGCTTTTGCAACATCTGTGAGCTTAGTTTTGGCACCTTTTGGTCCTTTGCAATGCACGTGATAGAAACCCACGCCATTTTTTTAGAGTAAGTAATTTCCCAAATTTTCTTTTTTTCTCCTCCAATTGCAATTCCTTTGATGGTGTCTCCATTCCAGCGTGTTTGTAAGTCCTTCTTTTCTGTTTTGGCCTTCAGTGGGGATCAATTTTGGCAAGCTTTGCTGCATGTGCCTGCCCTTGCTGGCGTATGGCCTGCCTGCATTTTGATGGCTTTGACTTTGGGAAAGATTTTTTCTTTTTTTTTTTTTTATTATTTTAGGTATTCATGCCATGTCCCTCATATCTTGCCCCCTAAGTTGTGTCTTCCTCCTTGACTTTTTCCCCTGCTTTTGCAACATCTGTGAGCTTAGTTTTGGCACCTTTTGGTCCTTTGCAATGCAGCTGATTTCCTCACAGCCTATTTTTTGAAGAGAGTAAAATTCCCGATTTTCTGCTTTTTTCAATTGCATTTCATTTGAACCTATCTCCTTTCCAGAGTGTTTGTAAGCCTTTCTTTTGGGATTCGCAAGATTCCTTTTCCCTTGCCGAAAGGAAATTTCATTTCCTTTCGGGAAGGGAAAAGGAATCTTGCGATTTCAATGGGGACCAATAGAGGAATCTTTGGTGCATGTCCCTGCACTTGATGGCAGGCCATGCCTTTTGATGGCTTTGACTTTGGGAAAGATTTTTTTCTTTTTTTGGTTGTTTTCGGAAGTATTCATGCCATGTCCCTCACATCTTGCCCCCTAAGTTGTGTCTTCCTCCTTGACTTTTTCCCCTGCTTTTGCAACATCTGTGAGCTTAGTTTTGGCATCTTTTGGTCCTTTGCACTGCACCTGATATAAACCCAGGCCATTTTCTTAGAGTCACTAAATTTCCCAAATTTTCTTTTTTTCTCCTCCAATTGCAAATCCTTTGATGGTGTCTCCATTCCAGCGTGTTTGTAAGTCCTTCTTTTCTGTTTTGGCCTTCAGTGGGGATCAATTTTGGCAAACTTTGCTGCATGTGCCTGCACTTGCTGGCGTATGGCCTGCCTGCATTTTGATGGCTTTGACTTTGGGAAGGATTTTTTCTTTTTTTTTTTTTTTTTTTTATTATTTTAAGTACTCATGCCATGTCCCTCATATCTTGCTCCCTAAGTTGTGTCTTCCTCCTTCAATTTTTCCCCTGCTTTTGCAACATCTGTGAGCTTAGTTTTTGCATCTTTTGGTCCTTTGCACTGCACCTGATATAAACCCAGGCCATTTTCTTAGAGCACTAAATTTCCCAAATTTTCTTTTTTTCTCCTCCAATTGCAAATCCTTTGATGTTGACTCCATTCCAGCGTGTTTGTAGGTCCTTCTTTTCTGTTTTGGCCTTCAGTGGGGAGTAATTTTGGCAAATTTTGCTGCATGTGCCTGCCTTTAGTGGCGTATGGCCTGCCTGCATTTTGATGGCTTTGACTTTGGGAAAGATTTTTTCTTTTTTTTTTTTTTTTTTGTTTTAAGTATTCATGCCATGTCCCTCATATCTTGCTCCCTAAGTTGTGTCTTCCTCCTTGACTTTTTCCCCTGCTTTTGCAACATCTGTGAGCTTAGTTTTGGCACCTTTTGGTCCTTTGCACTGCACCTGCTAAAATCCCAGGCCACTTTCTAAGAGTCATTAAATTTCCCAAATTTTCTTTTTTTCTCCTCCAATTGCAATTCCTTTGATGGTGTCTCCATTCCAGCGTGTTTGTAGGTCCTTCTTTTCTGTTTTGGCCTTCAGTGGGGATCAATTTTGGCAAGCTTTGCTGCATGTGCCTGCACTTGCTGGCCTATGGCCTGCCTGCATTTTGATGGCTTTGACTTTGGGAAAGATTTTGTCTTTTTTTTTTTTTTTTTGTTTTAAGTATTCATGCCATGTCTCTCACATCTTGCCCCCTAAGTTGTGTCTTCCTCCTTGACTTTTTCCCCTGCTTTTACAACATCTGTGAGCTTAGTTTTGGCACCTTTTGGTCCTTTGCAATGCAGCTGATTTCCTCACAGCCTATTTTTTGAAGAGACTAAAATTCCCGATTTTCTGCTTTTTTCAATTGCATTTCATTTGAACCTATCTCCTTTCCAGAGTGTTTGTAAGCCTTTCTTTTGGGATTCGCAAGATTCCTTTTCCCTTCCCGAAAGGAAATTTCATTTCCTTTCGGGAAGGGAAAAGGAATCTTGTGATTTCAATGGGGACCAATAGAGGAATCTTTGGTGCAGGTCCCTGCACTTGATGGCAGGCCATGGCTTTTGATGGCGTTGACTTTGGGAAAGATTTTTTTCTTTTTTTGGTTGTTTTCTGAAGTGTTCATGCCATGTCCCTCACATCTTGCCCCCTAAGTTGTGTCTTCCTCCTTGACTTTTTCCCCTGCTTTTGCAACATCTGTGAGCTTAGTTTTGGCACCCTTTGGTCCTTTGCACTGCACCTGATATAAACCCAGGCCATTTTCTTAGAGTCACTAAATTTCCCAATTTTTTTTTTTCTCCTCCAATTGCAATTCCTTAGATGCTGTCTCCATTCCAGCGTGTTTGTAAGTCCTTCTTTTCTGTTTTGGCCTTCAGTGGGGATCAATTTTGGCAAGCTTTGCTGCATGTGCCTGCCCTTGGTGGTGTATGGCCTGCCTGCATTTTGATGGCTTTGACTTTGGGAAAGATTTTTTTCTTTTTTTGGTTGTTTTCTGAAGTGTTCATGCCATGTCCCTCACATCTTGCTCCCTAAGTTGTGTCTTCCTCCTTGTCTTTTTCCCCTGCTTTTGCAACATCTGTGAGCTTAGTTTTGGCACCTTTTGGTCCTTTGCACTGCACCTGATATAAACCCAGGCCATTTTTTTAGAGTCAGTAATTTCCCTAATTTTCTTTTTTTCTCCTCCAATTGCAAATCCTTTGATGTTGTATCCATTCCAGCGTGTTTGTAAGTCCTTCTTTTCTGTTTTGGCCTTCAGTGGGGATCAATTTTGGCAAACTTTGCTGCATGTGCCTGCACTTGCTGGCGTATGGCCTGCCTGCATTTTGATGGCTTTGACTTTGGGAAGGATTTTTTCTTTGCCATGTCCCTCATATCTTGCTCCCTAAGTTGTGTCTTCCTCCTTCAATTTTTCCCCTGCTTTTGCAACATCTGTGAGCTTAGTTTTTGCATCTTTTGGTCCTTTGCACTGCACCTGATATAAACCCAGGCCATTTTCTTAGAGTCACTAAATTTCCCAAATTTTCTTTTTTTCTCCTCCAATTGCAAATCCTTTGATGTTGACTCCATTCCAGCGTGTTTGTAGGTCCTTCTTTTCTGTTTTGGCCTTCAGTGGGGATCAATTTTGGCAAACTTTGCTGCATGTGCCTGCCCTTGGTGGCGTATGGCCTGCCTGCATTTTGATGGCTTTGACTTTGGGAAAGATTTTTTCTTTTTTTTTTTTTTTTTGTTTTAAGTATTCATGCCATGTCCCTCATATCTTGCTCCCTAAGTTGTGTCTTCCTCCTTGACTTTTTCCCCTGCTTTTGCAACATCTGTGAGCTTAGTTTCGGCACCTTTTGGTCCTTTGCACTGCACCTGCTAAAATCCCAGGCCACTTTCTAAGAGTCATTAAATTTCCCAAATTTTCTTTTTTTCTCCTCCAATTGCAATTCCTTTGATGTTGTCTCCATTCCAGCGTGTTTGTAGGTCCTTCTTTTCTGTTTTGGCCTTCAGTGGGGATCAATTTTGGCAAGCTTTGCTGCATGTGCCTGCACTTGCTGGCCTCTAGCCCGCCTGCCTTTTGATGGCTTTGACTTTGGGAAAGATTTTTTCTTTTTTTTTTTTTTTTTTGTTTTAAGTATTCATGCCATGTCCCTCATATCTTGCCCCCTAAGTTGTGTCTTCCTCCTTGACTTTTTCCCCTGCTTTTGCAACATCTGTGAGCTTAGTTTTGGCACCTTTTGGTCCTTTGCAATGCACGTGATAGAAACCCACGCCATTTTTTTAGAGTCAGTAATTTCCCAAATTTTCTTTTTTTCTCCTCCAATTGCAATTCCTTTGATGGTGTCTCCATTCCAGCGTGTTTGTAAGTCCGTCTTTTCTGTTTTGGCCTTCAGTGGGGATCAATTTTGGCAAGCTTTGCTGCATGTGCCTGCCCTTGCTGGCGTATGGCCTGCCTGCATTTTGATGGCTTTGACTTTGGGAAAGATTTTGTCTTTTTTTTTTTTATTATTTTAGGTATTCATGCCATGTCCCTCATATCTTGCCCCCTAAGTTGTGTCTTCCTCCTTGACTTTTTCCCCTGCTTTTGCAACATCTGTGAGCTTAGTTTTGGCACCTTTTGGTGCTTTGCAATGCAGCTGATTTCCTCACAGCCTATTTTTTGAAGAGAGTAAAATTCCCGATTTTCTGCTTTTTTCAATTGCATTTCATTTGAACCTATCTCCTTTCCAGAGTGTTTGTAAGCCTTTCTTTTGGGATTCGCAAGATTCTTTTTCCCTTCCCGAAAGGAAATTTCATTTCCTTTCGGGAAGGGAAAAGGAATCTTGCGATTTCAATGGGGACCAATAGAGGAATCTTTGGTGCATGTCCCTGCACTTGATGGCAGGCCATGCCTTTTGATGGCTTTGACTTTGGGAAAGATTTTTTTCTTTTTTTGGTTGTTTTCGGAAGTATTCCTGCCATGTCCCTCATATCTTGCCCCCTAAGTTGTGTCTTCCTCCTTGACTTTTTCCCCTGCTTTTGCAACATCTGTGAGCTTAGTTTTGGCATCTTTTGGTCCTTTGCACTGCACCTGATATAAACCCTGGCCATTTTCTTAGAGTCACTAAATTTCCCAAATTTTCTTTTTTTCTTCTCCAATTGCAAATCCTTTGATGGTGTCTCCATTCCAGCGTGTTTGTAAGTCCTTCTTTTCTGTTTTGGCCTTCAGTGGGGATCCATTTTGGCAAACTTTGCTGCATGTGCCTGCACTTGCTGGCGTATGGTTTGCCTGCATTTTGATGGCTTTGACTTTGGGAAAGATTTTTTCTTTTTTTTTTTTTTTATTATTTTAAGTATTCATGCCATGTCCCTCATATCTTGCCCCCTAAGTTGTGTCTTCCTCCTTGACTTTTTCCCCTGCTTTTGCAACATCTGTGAGCTTAGTTTTTGCATCTTTTGGTCCTTTGCACTGCACCTGATATAAACCCCAGGACACTTTCTAAGAGTCATAAATTTCCCAAATTTTCTTTTTTTCTCCTCCAATTGCAATTCCTTTGATGTTGTCTCCATTCCAGCGTGTTTGTAAGTCCTTCTTTTCTGTTTTGGCCTTCAGTGGGGATCAATTTTGGCAAGCTTTGCTGCATGTGCCTGCACTTGCTGGCCTATGGCCTGCCTGTATTTTGATGGCTTTGACTTTGGGAAAGATTTTTTTTTTTTTTGTTTTTTTTTGTTTTAAGTATTCATGCCATGTCCCTCATATCTTGCTCCCTAAGTTGTCTTCCTCCTTGACTTTTTCCCCTGCTTTTGCAACATCTGTGAGCTTAGTTTTGGCACCTTTTGGTCCTTTGCACTGCACCTGCTAAAACCCCAGGCCACTTTCTAAGAGTCATTAAATTTCCCAAATTTTCTTTTTTTCTCCTCCAATTGCAATTCCTTTGATGGTGTCTCCATTCCAGCGTGTTTGTAAGTCCTTCTTTTCTGTTTTGGCCTTCAGTGGGGATCAATTTTGGCAAGCTTTGCTGCATGTGCCTGCCCTTGCTGGCGTATGGCCTGCCTGCATTTTGATTGCTTTGACTTTGGGAAAGATTTTTTCTTTTTTTTTTTATTATTTTAAGTATTCATGCCATGTCCCTCATATCTTGCCCCCTAAGTTGTGTCTTCCTCCTTGACTTTTTCCCCTGCTTTTGCAACATCTGTGAGCTTAGTTTTGGCACCCTTTGGTCCTTTGCACTGCACCTGATATAAACCCAGGCCATTTTCGTAGAGTCACTAAATTTCCCAATTTTTTTTTTCTCCTCCAATTGCAATTCCTTTGATGCTGTCTCCATTCCAGCGTGTTTGTAAGTCCTTCTTTTCTGTTTTGGCCTTCAGTGGGGATCAATTTTGGCAAGCTTTGCTGCATGTGCCTGCCCTTGGTGGTGTATGGCCTGCCTGCATTTTGATGGCTTTGACTTTGGGAAAGATTTTTTTCTTTTTTTGGTTGTTTTCTGAAGTGTTCATGCCATGTCCCTCACATCTTGCCCCCTAAGTTGTGTCTTCCTCCTTGTCTTTTTCCCCTGCTTTTGCAACATCTCTTAGCTTAGTTTTGGCACCTTTTGGTCCTTTGCACTGCACCTGATATAAACCCTGGCCATTTTTTTAGAGTCAGTAATTTCCCTAATTTTCTTTTTTTCTCCTCCAATTGCAAATCCTTTGATGTTGTATCCATTCCAGCGTGTTTGTAAGTCCTCCTTTTCTGTTTTGGCCTTCAGTGGGGATCAATTTTGGCAAACTTTGCTGCATGTGCCTGCACTTGCTGGCGTATGGCCTGCCTGCATTTTGATGGCTTTGACTTTGGGAAGGATTTTTTCTTTGCCATGTCCCTCATATCTTGCTCCCTAAGTTGTGTCTTCCTCCTTCAATTTTTCCCCCTGCTTTTGCAACATCTGTGAGCTTAGTTTTTGCATCTTTTGGTCCTTTGCCCTGCACCTGATATAAACCCAGGCCATTTTCTTAGAGTCACTAAATTTCCCAAATTTTCTTTTTTTTCTCCTCCAATTGCAAATCCTTTGATGTTGACTCCATTCCAGCGTGTTTGTAGGTCCTTCTTTTCTGTTTTGGCCTTCAGTGGGGATCCATTTTGGCAAACTTTGCTGCATGTGCCTGCCCTTGGTGGCGTATGGCCTGCCTGCATTTTGATGGCTTTGACTTTGGGCAAGATTTTTTCTTTTTTTTTTTTTTTTTGTTTTAAGTACTCATGCCATGTCCCTCATATCTTGCCCCCAAAGTTGTGTCTTCCTCCTTGACTTTTTCCCCTGCTTTTGCAACATCTGTGAGCTTAGTTTTGGCACCTTTTGGTCCTTTGCAATGCACGTGATAGAAACCCACGCCATTTTTTTAGAGTCAGTAATTTCCCAAATTTTCTTTTTTTCTCCTCCAATTGCAATTCCTTTGATGGTGTCTCCATTCCAGCGTGTTTGTAAGTCCTTCTTTTCTGTTTTGGCCTTCAGTGGGGATCAATTTTGGCAAGCTTTGCTGCATGTGCCTGCCCTTGCTGGCGTATGGCCTGCCTGCATTTTGATGGCTTTGACTTTGGGAAAGATTTTTTCTTTTTTTTTTTTTTTTTGTTTTAAGTATTCATGCCATGTCCCTCATATCTTGCCCCCTAAGTTGTGTCTTCCTCCTTGACTTTTTCCCCTGCTTTTGCAACATCTGTGAGCTTAGTTTTGGCACCTTTTGGTCCTTTGCAATGCAGCTGATTTCCTCACAGCCTATTTTTTGAAGAGACTAAAATTCCCGATTTTCTGCTTTTTTCAATTGCATTTCATTTGAACCTATCTCCTTTCCAGAGTGTTTGTAAGCCTTTCTTTTGGGATTCGCAAGATTCTTTTTCCCTTCCCGAAAGGAAATTTCATTTCCTTTCGGGAAGGGAAAAGGAATCTTGCGATTTCAATGGGGACCAATAGAGGAATCTTTGGTGCATGTCCCTGCACTTGATGGCAGGCCATGCCTTTTGATGGCTTTGACTTTGGGAAAGATTTTTTTCTTTTTTTGGTTGTTTTCGGAAGTATTCCTGCCATGTCCCTCATATCTGGCCCCCTAAGTTGTGTCTTCCTCCTTGACTTTTTCCCCTGCTTTTGCAACATCTGTGAGCTTAGTTTTGGCATCTTTTGGTCCTTTGCACTGCACCTGATATAAACCCAGGCCATTTTCTTAGAGTCACTAAATTTCCCAAATTTTCTTTTTTTCTTCTCCAATTGCAAATCCTTTGATGGTGTCTCCATTCCAGCGTGTTTGTAAGTCCTTCTTTTCTGTTTTGGCCTTCAGTGGGGATCCATTTTGGCAAACTTTGCTGCATGTGCCTGCACTTGCTGGCGTATGGCCTGCCTGCATTTTGATGGCTTTGACTTTGGGAAAGATTTTTTCTTTTTTTTTTTTTTTATTATTTTAAGTATTCATGCCATGTCCCTCATATCTTGCCCCCTAAGTTGTGTCTTCCTCCTTGACTTTTTCCCTTGCTTTTGCAACATCTGTGAGCTTAGTTTTTGCATCTTTTGGTCCTTTGCACTGCACCTGATATAAACCCCAGGCCACTTTCTAAGAGTCATAAATTTCCCAAATTTTCTTTTTTTCTCCTCCAATTGCAATTCCTTTGATGTTGTCTCCATTCCAGCGTGTTTGTAAGTCCTTCTTTTCTGTTTTGGCCTTCAGTGGGGATCAATTTTGGCAAGCTTTGCTGCATGTGCCTGCACTTGCTGGCCTATGGCCTGCCTGCATTTTGATGGCTTTGACTTTGGGAAAGATTTTTTCTTTTTTTTTTTTTTTTGTTTTAAGTATTCATGCCATGTCCCTCATATCTTGCCCCCTAAGTTGTGTCTTCCTCCTTGACTTTTCCCCCTGCTTTTGCAACATCTGTGAGCTTAGTTTTGGCACCTTTTGGTCCTTTGCAATGCACGTGATAGAAAACCCACGCCATTTTTTTAGAGTAAGTAATTTCCCAAATTTTCTTTTTTTCTCCTCCAATTGCAATTCCTTTGATGGTGTCTCCATTCCAGCGTGTTTGTAAGTCCTTCTTTTCTGTTTTGGCCTTCAGTGGGGATCAATTTTGGCAAGCTTTGCTGCATGTGCCTGCCCTTGCTGGCGTATGGCCTGCCTGCATTTTGATGGCTTTGACTTTGGGAAAGATTTTTTCTTTTTTTTTTTTTTTATTATTTTAGGTATTCATGCCATGTCCCTCATATCTTGCCCCCTAAGTTGTGTCTTCCTCCTTGACTTTTTCCCCTGCTTTTGCAACATCTGTGAGCTTAGTTTTGGCACCTTTTGGTCCTTTGCAATGCAGCTGATTTCCTCACAGCCTATTTTTTGAAGAGAGTAAAATTCCCGATTTTCTGCTTTTTTCAATTGCATTTCATTTGAACCTATCTCCTTTCCAGAGTGTTTGTAAGCCTTTCTTTTGGGATTCGCAAGATTCCTTTTCCCTTGCCGAAAGGAAATTTCATTTCCTTTCGGGAAGGGAAAAGGAATCTTGCGATTTCAATGGGGACCAATAGAGGAATCTTTGGTGCATGTCCCTGCACTTGATGGCAGGCCATGCCTTTTGATGGCTTTGACTTTGGGAAAGATTTTTTTCTTTTTTTGGTTGTTTTCGGAAGTATTCATGCCATGTCCCTCACATCTTGCCCCCTAAGTTGTGTCTTCCTCCTTGACTTTTTCCCCTGCTTTTGCAACATCTGTGAGCTTAGTTTTGGCATCTTTTGGTCCTTTGCACTGCACCTGATATAAACCCAGGCCATTTTCTTAGAGTCACTAAATTTCCCAAATTTTCTTTTTTTCTCCTCCAATTGCAAATCCTTTGATGGTGTCTCCATTCCAGCGTGTTTGTAAGTCCTTCTTTTCTGTTTTGGCCTTCAGTGGGGATCAATTTTGGCAAACTTTGCTGCATGTGCCTGCACTTGCTGGCGTATGGCCTGCCTGCATTTTGATGGCTTTGACTTTGGGAAGGATTTTTTCTTTTTTTTTTTTTTTTTTTATTATTTTAAGTACTCATGCCATGTCCCTCATATCTTGCTCCCTAAGTTGTGTCTTCCTCCTTCAATTTTTCCCCTGCTTTTGCAACATCTGTGAGCTTAGTTTTTGCATCTTTTGGTCCTTTGCACTGCACCTGATATAAACCCAGGCCATTTTCTTAGAGCACTAAATTTCCCAAATTTTCTTTTTTTCTCCTCCAATTGCAAATCCTTTGATGTTGACTCCATTCCAGCGTGTTTGTAGGTCCTTCTTTTCTGTTTTGGCCTTCAGTGGGGAGTAATTTTGGCAAATTTTGCTGCATGTGCCTGCCTTTAGTGGCGTATGGCCTGCCTGCATTTTGATGGCTTTGACTTTGGGAAAGATTTTTTCTTTTTTTTTTTTTTTTTTGTTTTAAGTATTCATGCCATGTCCCTCATATCTTGCTCCCTAAGTTGTGTCTTCCTCCTTGACTTTTTCCCCTGCTTTTGCAACATCTGTGAGCTTAGTTTTGGCACCTTTTGGTCCTTTGCACTGCACCTGCTAAAATCCCAGGCCACTTTCTAAGAGTCATTAAATTTCCCAAATTTTCTTTTTTTCTCCTCCAATTGCAATTCCTTTGATGGTGTCTCCATTCCAGCGTGTTTGTAGGTCCTTCTTTTCTGTTTTGGCCTTCAGTGGGGATCAATTTTGGCAAGCTTTGCTGCATGTGCCTGCACTTGCTGGCCTATGGCCTGCCTGCATTTTGATGGCTTTGACTTTGGGAAAGATTTTGTCTTTTTTTTTTTTTTTTTGTTTTAAGTATTCATGCCATGTCTCTCACATCTTGCCCCCTAAGTTGTGTCTTCCTCCTTGACTTTTTCCCCTGCTTTTACAACATCTGTGAGCTTAGTTTTGGCACCTTTTGGTCCTTTGCAATGCAGCTGATTTCCTCACAGCCTATTTTTTGAAGAGACTAAAATTCCCGATTTTCTGCTTTTTTCAATTGCATTTCATTTGAACCTATCTCCTTTCCAGAGTGTTTGTAAGCCTTTCTTTTGGGATTCGCAAGATTCCTTTTCCCTTCCCGAAAGGAAATTTCATTTCCTTTCGGGAAGGGAAAAGGAATCTTGTGATTTCAATGGGGACCAATAGAGGAATCTTTGGTGCAGGTCCCTGCACTTGATGGCAGGCCATGGCTTTTGATGGCGTTGACTTTGGGAAAGATTTTTTTCTTTTTTTGGTTGTTTTCTGAAGTGTTCATGCCATGTCCCTCACATCTTGCCCCCTAAGTTGTGTCTTCCTCCTTGACTTTTTCCCCTGCTTTTGCAACATCTGTGAGCTTAGTTTTGGCACCCTTTGGTCCTTTGCACTGCACCTGATATAAACCCAGGCCATTTTCTTAGAGTCACTAAATTTCCCAATTTTTTTTTTTCTCCTCCAATTGCAATTCCTTAGATGCTGTCTCCATTCCAGCGTGTTTGTAAGTCCTTCTTTTCTGTTTTGGCCTTCAGTGGGGATCAATTTTGGCAAGCTTTGCTGCATGTGCCTGCCCTTGGTGGTGTATGGCCTGCCTGCATTTGATGGCTTTGACTTTGGGAAAGATTTTTTTCTTTTTTTGGTTGTTTTCTGAAGTGTTCATGCCATGTCCCTCACATCTTGCTCCCTAAGTTGTGTCTTCCTCCTTGTCTTTTTCCCCTGCTTTTGCAACATCTGTGAGCTTAGTTTTGGCACCTTTTGGTCCTTTGCACTGCACCTGATATAAACCCAGGCCATTTTTTTAGAGTCAGTAATTTCCCTAATTTTCTTTTTTTCTCCTCCAATTGCAAATCCTTTGATGTTGTATCCATTCCAGCGTGTTTGTAAGTCCTTCTTTTCTGTTTTGGCCTTCAGTGGGGATCAATTTTGGCAAACTTTGCTGCATGTGCCTGCACTTGCTGGCGTATGGCCTGCCTGCATTTTGATGGCTTTGACTTTGGGAAGGATTTTTTCTTTGCCATGTCCCTCATATCTTGCTCCCTAAGTTGTGTCTTCCTCCTTCAATTTTTCCCCTGCTTTTGCAACATCTGTGAGCTTAGTTTTTGCATCTTTTGGTCCTTTGCACTGCACCTGATATAAACCCAGGCCATTTTCTTAGAGTCACTAAATTTCCCAAATTTTCTTTTTTTCTCCTCCAATTGCAAATCCTTTGATGTTGACTCCTTTCCAGCGTGTTTGTAGGTCCTTCTTTTCTGTTTTGGCCTTCAGTGGGGATCAATTTTGGCAACTTTGCTGCATGTGCCTGCCCTTGGTGGCGTATGGCCTGCCTGCATTTTGATGGCTTTGACTTTGGGAAAGATTTTTCTTTTTTTTTTCTTTTTTGTTTTAAGTATTCATGCATGTCCCTCACATCTTGACCCCTATGTTCTGTCTTCCTCCTTGACTTTTTCCCCTGCTTTTGTAACATCTGTGAGCTTAGTTTTGGCATCTTTTGGTCCTTTGCACTCCACATGATATACTGCCAGGCCATTTTCTTAGAGTCAATAAATTTCCCAAATATTATTTTTTTCTCCTCCAATTGCAATTCCTTTGATGTTGACGCCTTTCCAGCGTGTTTGTAGGTCCTTCTTTTCTGTTTTGGCCTTCAGTGGGGATCAATTTTGGCAAGCTTTGCTGCATGTGCCTGCCCCTTGGTGGCGTATGGCCTG
>JAKDEW010000922.1:0-89220 GCA_021963965.1 Artemisiospiza belli
CAAATTTTCTTTTTTTCTCTTCCAGTTGCAATTCGTTTGATGTTGACTCCTTTCCAGCGTGTTTGTAGGTCCTTCTTTTCTGTTTTGGCCTTCAGTGGGGATCAATTTTGGCAAGCTTTGCTGCATGTGCCTGCCCTTGGTGGCGTATGGCCTGCCTGCATTTTGATGGCTTTGACTTTGGGACAGATTTTTTCTTTTTTTTTTTTTTTAATATTTTAAGTATTCATGCCATGTCCCTCATATCATGCCCCCAAAGATGTGCCTTCCTCCTTGACTTTTTCCCCTGCTTTTGCAACATCTGTGAGCTTAGTTTTGCCATCTTTTGGTCCTTTGCACTGCACCTGATATAAACCCAGGCCATTTTCTTAGAGTCACTAAATTTCCAAAATTTTCATTTTTCCTCCTCGAATTGCAATTCCTTTGATGTTGTCTCCTTTCCAGCGTGTTTGTAGGTCCTTCTTTTCTGTTTTGGCCTTCAGTGGGGATCAATTTTGGCAAGCTTTGCTGCATGTGCCTGCCCTTGGTGGCGTATGCCCTGCCTGCATTTTGATGGCTTAGACTTTAGGAAGGATTTTTTCTATTTTTTTTTTTTTTTTGTTTTATGTATTCTTGCCATGTCCTTCATATCTTGCCCCCTAAGTTGTGTCTTCCTCCTTGACTTTTTCCCCCTGCTTTTACAACATCTGTGAGCTTAGTTTTGGCACCTTTTTGTCCTTTGCACTGCACCTGATAAAACCCCGGGCCATTTCCTTAGAGTCACTAAATTTCCCAAATTTTCTTTTTTCTCCTGCAATTGCAATTCCTTTGATGTTGTCTCCCATTCCAGCGTGTTTGTAGGTCCTTCTTTTCTGTTTTGGCCTTCAGTGGGGATCAATTTTGGCAAGCTTTGCTGCATGTGCCTGCCCTTGGTGGGCCTATGGCCTGCCTGCATTTTGATGGCTTTGTGTTTGGGAAAGATTTTTTCTTTTTTTTTTTTTTATTATTTTAAGTATTCATGCCATGTCCCTCACATCTTGCCCCCTAAGTTGTGTCTTGCTCCTTGACTTTTTGCCCTGCTTTTGCAACATCTGTGAGCTTAGTTTTGGCACCTTTTGGTCCTTTGCAATGCAGCTGATTTCCTCTCAGCCTATTTTTTGAAGAGACTAAAATTCCCGATTTCTGCTTTTTTTCAATTGCATTTCATTTGATCCTATCTCCTTTCCAGAGTGTTTGTAAGCCTTTCTTTTGGGATTCGCAAGATTCCTTTTCCCTTCCCGAAAGGAAATTTCATTTCCTTTCGGGAAGGGAAAAGGAATCTTGCGATTTCAATGGGGGACCAATAGAGGAATCTTTGGTGCATGTCTCTGCACTTGATGGCAGGCCATGCCTTTTGATGGCTTTGACTTTGGGAAAGATTTTTTTCTTTTTTTGGTTGTTTTCTGAAGTGTTCATGCCATGTCCCTCATATCTTGCTCCGTAAGTTGTGTCTTCCTGCTTGACTTTTTCCCCTGCTTTTGCAACATTTGTGAGCTTAGATTTGGGGCCTTTTGGTCCTTTGCAATGCACCTGATAAAACCCCAGACCATTTTCTTAGAGTCACTAAATTTCCCAAATTTTCTTTTTTTCTCCTCCAATTGCAATTCCTTTGATTTTGACTCCTTTCCAGCGTGTTTGTAGGTCCTTCTTTTCTGTTTTGGCCTTCAGTGGGGATCAATTTTGGCAAGCTTTGCTGCATCTGCCTACCCTTGGTGGCCTATGGCCTGCCTGCATTTTGATGGCTTTGACTTTGGGAAAGATTTTTTCTTTTTTTTTTTTTATTATTTTAAGTATTCATGCCATGTCCCTCACATCTTGCCCCCTAAGTTGTGTCTTCCTCCTTGACTTTTTTCCCCTGCTTTTGCAACATCTGCGAGCTTAGTTTTGGCATCTTTGGTCCTTTGCACTGCACATGATATACTGCCAGGCCATTTTCTTAGCGTCAATAAATTTCCCAAATTTTCTTTTTTTCTCCTCCAATTGCAATTCCTTTGATGTTGTCTACATTCCAGCGTGTTTGTAGATCCTTCTTTTCTGTTTTGGACTTCAGTGGGGATCAATTTTGGCAAGCTTTGCTGCATGTGCCTGCGCTTGGTGGCGTATGGCCTGCCTGCATTTTGATGGCTTTGACTTTGGGAAAGATTTTTTTCTTTTTTTGGTTGTTTTCTGTAGGGTTCATGCCATGTCCCTCATATCTTGCCCCCTAAGTTGTGTCTTCCTCCCTGACTTTTTCCCCTGCTTTTGCAACATCTGTGAGCTTAGTTTTGGCACCTTTTGGTCCTTTGCACTGCACATGATATAAACCCAGGCCATTTTCTTAGAGTCACTAAATTTCCAAAATTTTCATTTTTCTCCTCCAATTGCAATTCCTTTGATGTTGACTCCTTTCCAGCGTGTTTGTAGGTCCTTCTTTTCTGTTTTGGCCTTCAGTGGGGATCAATTTTGGCAAGCTTTGCTGCATGTGCCTGCCCTTGGTGGCGTATGGCCTGCCTGCATTTTGATGGCTTTGACTTTGGGAAAGATTTTTTGTTTTTTATTTGTTTTTTGTTTTAAGTATTCATGCCATGTCCCTCATATCTTGCCCCCTAAGTTGTGTCTTCCTCCTTGACTTTTTCCCCTGCTTTTGCAACATCTGTGAGCTTAGTTTTGGCACCCTTTTGGTCCTTTGCAATGCACCTGATATACTGCCAGGGCTATTTTCTTAGAGTCACTAAATTTCCCAAATTTTCTTTTTTTCTCCTCCAATTGCAATTCCTTTGATGTTGACTCGTTTCCAGTGTTTTTGTAGGTCCTTCTTTTCTCTTTTATCCTTCAGTGGGGATCAATTTTGGCAAGCTTTGCTGCATGGGCCTGCCCTTGCCGGCATATGACCTGCCTGCATTTTGATGGCTTTGACTTTGGGAAAGATTTTTTCTATTTTTTTTTTTTGTTTGTTTTAAGTATTCATGCCATGTCCCTCATATCTTGCCCCCTAAGTTGTGTCTTCCTCCTTGACTTTTTCCCCTGCTTTTGCAACATCTGTGAGCTTAGTTTTGGCACCTTTTGCTCCTTTGCACTGCACCTGATATAAACCCAGGCCATTTTCTTAGAGTCATTAAATTTCCAAAATTTTCTTTTTTCTCTTCCAATTGCAATTCCTTTGATGTTGACTCCTTTCCAGCGTGTTTGTAGGTCCTTCTTTTCTGTTTTGGCCTTCAGTGGGGATCAATTTTGGCAAGCTTTGCTGCATGTGCCTGCCCTTGCTGGCATATGGCCTGAATGAATTTTGATGGCTTTGACTTTGGGAAAGATTTTTTCTTTTTTTTTTTTTATTATTTTAAGTATTCATGCCATGTCCCTCACATCTTGCCCCCTAAGTTGTGTCTTCCTCCTTGACTTTTTCCCCTGCTTTTGCAACATCTGTGAGCTTAGTTTTGGACACTTTTGGGCCTTTGCAATGCAGCTGATTTTGTCACAGCCTATTTTTTGAAGAGACTAAAATTCCCGATTTCTGCTTTTTTCAATTGCATTTCATTTGATCCTATCTCCTTTCCAGAGTGTTTGTAAGCCTTTCTTTTGGGATTTGAAACATTCCTTTTCCCGTCTCGAAAGGAAATTTCATTTCCTCTCGGGAAGCGAAAAGGAATCTTGCGATTTCAATGGGGACCAATAGAGGAATCTTTGTTGCATGTCCCTGCACTTGATGGCAGGCCATGCCTTTTGATGGCTTTGACTTTGGGAAAGATTTTTTTCTTTTTTTGGTTGTTTTCTGAAGTGTTCATGCCATGTCCCTCATATCTTGCCCCCCTAAGTTGTGTCTTCCTCCTTGACTTTTTCCCCTGCTTTTGCAACATTTGTTAGCTTAGTTTTGGCATCTTTTGGTCCTTTGCACTGCACCTGATATAAACCCAGGCCATTTTCTTAGAGTCACTAAATTTCCAAAATTTTCTTTTTTCTCCTCCAATTGCAATTCCTTTGATGTTGACTCCTTTCCAGCGTGTTTGTAGGTCCTTCTTTTCTGTTTTGGCCTTCAGTTGGGATCAATTTTGACAAGCTTTGCTGCATGTGCCTGCCTTGGTGGCGTATGGCCTGCCTGCATTTTGATGGCTTTGAGTTTGGGAAAGATTTTTTCTTTTTTTTTTTTTTTATTATTTTAAGTCGTACATGCCATGTCCCTCACATCTTGCCCCCTAAGTTGTGTCTTGCTCCTTGACTTTTTCCCCTGCTTTTGCAACATCTGTGAGCTTAGTTTTGGCACCTTTTGGTCCTTTGCACTGCACCTGCTAATACCCCAGGCCACTTTCTTAGAGTCACTAAATTTCCCAAATTTTTTTTTTTCTTATACAATTGCAATTCCTTTGATATTGACTCCTTTCCAGCGTGTTTGTAGGTCCTTCTTTCCTGTTTTGGCCTTCAGTGGGGATCAATTTTGGCAAGCTTTGCTGCATGTGCCTGCCCTTGGTGGCCTATGGCCTGCCTGCATTTTGATGGCTTTGACTTTGGGAAAGATTTTTTCTTCTTTTTTTCTTTTTCGTTTTAAGTATTCCTGCCATATCCCTCATATCTTGCCCCCTAAGTTGTGTCTTCCTCCTTGACTTTTTCCCCTGCTTTTGCATCATCTGTGAGCTTAGTTTTGGGCACCTTTTGGTCCTTTGCAATGCAGCTGATTTCCTCACAGCCAATTTTTTCGGAGACGAAAATTCCCGATTTTCTGCTTTTTTCAATTGCATTTCATTTGATCCTATCTCCTTTCCAGAGTGTTTGTAAGCCTTTCTTTTAGGATTCGCAAGATTCCTTTTCCCTTCCCGAAAGAAAATTTCATTTCCTTTTGGGAAGGGAAAAGGAATCTTGCGATTTCAATGGGGACCAATAGAGGAATCTTTGTTGCATGTCCCTGCACTTCATGGCAGGCCATGCCTTTTGATGGCTTTGACTTTGGGAAAGATTTTTTCTTTTTTTGGTTGTTTTCTGAAGTGTTCATGCCATGTCCCTCATATCTTGCCCCCTCAGTTCTGTCTTCCTCCTTGACTTTTTCCCCTGCTTTTGCAACATCTGTGAGCCTAGTTTTGGCATCTTTTGTCCTTTGCACTGCACATGATATACTGCCAGGCCATTTTCTTAGAGTCACTAAATTTCCCAAATTTTCTTTTTTTCTCCTCCAATTGCAATTCCTTTGATGTTGTCTCCATTCCAGCGTGTTTGTAGGTCCTTCTTTTCTGTTTTGGCCTTCAGTGGGGATCAATTTTGGCAAGCTTTGCTGCATGTGCCTGCCCTTGGTGGCGTATGGCCTGCCTGCATTTTGATGGCTTTGACTTTGGGAAAGATTTTTTCTTTTTTTTTTTTTATTATTTTAAGTATTCATGCCATGTCCCTCATATCTTGCCCCCTAAGTTGTGTCTTCCTCCTTGACTTTTTCCCCTGCTTTTGCAACATCTGTGAGCTTAGTTTTGGCGCCTTTTGGTCTTTGCACTGCACCTGATATAAACCCAGGCCATTTTCTTAGAGACACTAAATTTCCAAAATTTTCTTTTTTCTCCTCCAATTGCAATTCCTTTGATGTTGACTCCTTTCCAGCGTGTTTGTAGGTCCTTCTTTTCTGTTTTGGCCTTCAGTGGGGATCAATTTTGGCAAGCTTTGCTGCATGTGCCTGCCCTTGGTGGCGTATGGCCTGCCTGCATTTTGATGGCTTTGACTTTGGGAAAGATTTTTTCTTCTTTTTTTTTTTCTTATTTTAAGTATTCATGCCATGTCCCTCATATCTTGCCCCCTAAGTTGTGTCTTCCTCCTAGACTTTTTCCCCTGCTTTTGCAACATCTGTGAGCTTAGTTTTGGCATCTTTTGGTCCTTTGCACTGCACCTGATAAAACCCCGGGCCATTTTCTTAGAGTCACTAAATTTCCCAAATTTTCTTCTTTCTCCTGCAATTGCAATTCCTTTGCTGGTTCTCCATTCCAGCGTGTTTGTAGGTCCTTCTTTTCTGTTTTGGCCTTCAGTGGGGATCAATTTTGGCAAGCTTTGCTGCATGTGCCTGCCCTTGGTGGCGTATGGCCTGCCTGCATTTTGATGGCTTTGACTTTGGGAAAGATTTTTTCTTTTTTTTTTTTATTATTATTTTATGTGTTCATGCCATGTCCCTCACATCTTGCCCCCTAAGTTGTGTCTTGCTCCTTGACTTTTGCCCTGCTTTTGCAACATCTGCGAGCTTAGTTTTGGCACCTTTTGGTCCTTTGCAATGCAGCTGATTTCCTCACAGCCTATTTTTTGAAGAGGACTAAAATTCCCGATTTTCTGCTTTTTTCAATTGCATTTCATTTGATCCTATCTCCTTTCCAGAGTGTTTGTAAGCCTTTCTTTTGGGATTCGCAAGATTCCTTTTCCCTTCCCGAAAGGAAATTTCATTTCCTTTCGGGAAGGGAAAAGGAATCTTGCGATTTCAATGGGGACCAATAGAGGAATCTTTGGTGCATGTCCCTGCACTTGATGGCAGGCCATGCCTTTTGATGGCTTTGACTTTGGGAAAGATTTTTTTCTTTTTTTGGTTGTTTTCTGAAGTGTTCATGCCATGTCCCTCATATCTTGCTCCCTAAGTTGTGTCTTCCTCCTTGACTTTTTCCCCTGCTTTTGCAACATTTGTGAGCTTAGTTTTGGCGCCTTTTGGTCCTTTGCAATACACCTGATAAAACCCCAGACCATTTTCTTAGAGTCACTAAATTTCCCAAATTTTCTTTTTTTCTCCTCCAATTGCAATTCCCTTTGATGTTGACTCCTTTCGAGCGTGTTTGTAGGTCCTTCTTTTCTGTTTTGGCCTTCAGTGGGGATCAATTTTGGCAAGCTTTGCTGCATGTGCCTGCCCTTGGTGGCGTATGGCCTGCCTGCATTTTGATGGCTTTGACTTTGGGAAAGATTTTTTCTTCTTTTGTTTTTTATTATTGTAAGTATTCATGCCATGTCCCTCATATCTTGCCCCCTAAGTTGTGTCTTCCTCCTTGACTTTTTCCCCTGCTTTTGCAACATCTGTGCGCTTAGTTTTGGCATCTTTTGGTCCTTTGCACTGCACCTGCTACTACCCCAGGCCAGTTTCTAAGAGTCATTAAATTTCCTAAATTTTCTTTTCATCTCCTCCAGTTGCAAATCCTTTGATGTTGTCTCGATTCCAGCGTGTTTTTAGGTCCTTCTTTTCTGTTTTGGCCTTCAGTGGGGATCAATTTTGGCAAGCTTTGCTGCATGTGCCTGCCCTTGCTGGCGTATGGCCTGCCTGCACTTTGATGGCTTTGACTTTGGGAACGATTTTTTCATTTGTTTTTTTTTATTACTTTAAGTATTCATGCCATGTCCCTCATATCTTGCCCCCTAAGTTGTGTCTTCCTCCTTGACTTTTTCCCCTGCTTTTGCAACATCTGTGAGCTTAGTTTTGGCACCTTTTGGTCCTTTGCAATGCAGCTGATTTCCTCACAGCCTATTTTTATGAAGAGGCTAAAATTCCAGATTTTCTGCTTTTTTCAATTGCATTTCATTTGAACCTATCTCCTTTCCAGAGTGTTTGTAAGCCTTTCTTTTGGGATTCGCAAGATTCCTTTTCCCTTTCCGAAACGAAATTTCATTTCCTTTCGGGAAGGGAAAAGGAATCTTGCGATTTCAATGAGGACCAATAGAGGAATCTTTGGTGCATGTACCTGCACTTGATGGCAGGCCATGCCTTTTGATGGCTTTGACTTTGGGAAAGATTTTTTCTTTTTTTGGTTATTTTCTGAAGTGTTCATGCCATGTCCCTCATATCTTGCCCCCTTAGTTGTGTCTTCCTCCTTGACTTTTTCCCCAGCTTTTGCAACATTTGTGAGCTTAGTTTTGGCATCTTTTGGTCCTTTGCACGGCACCTGATAAAACCCCAGGATATTTTCTTAGAGTCACTAAATTTCCCAAATTTTCTTTTTTTCTCTTCCAGTTGCAATTCGTTTGATGTTGACTCCTTTCCAGCGTGTTTGTAGGTCCTTCTTTTCTGTTTTGGCCTTCAGTGGGGATCAATTTTGGCAAGCTTTGCTGCATGTGCCTGCCCTTGGTGGCGTATGGCCTGCCTGCATTTTGATGGCTTAGACTTTAGGAAGGATTTTTTTCTATTTTTTTTTTTTTTTTGTTTTATGTATTCTTGCCATGTCCTTCATATCTTGCCCCCTAAGTTGTGTCTTCCTCCTTGACTTTTCCCCTGCTTTTACAACATCTGTGAGCTTAGTTTTGGCACCTTTTTGTCCTTTGCACTGCACCTGATAAAACCCCGGGCCATTTCCTTAGAGTCACTAAATTTCCCAAATTTTCTTTTTTCTCCTGCAATTGCAATTCCTTTGATGTTGTCTCCATTCCAGCGTGTTTGTAGGTCCTTCTTTTCTGTTTTGGCCTTCAGTGGGGATCAATTTTGGCAAGCTTTGCTGCATGTGCCTGCCCTTGGTGGCGTATGGCCTGCCTGCATTTTGATGGCTTTGTGTTTGGGAAAGATTTTTTCTTTTTTTTTTTTTTATTATTTTAAGTGTTCATGCCATGTCCCCTCACATCTTGCCCCCTAAGTTGTGTCTTGCTCCTTGACTTTTTGCCCTGCTTTTGCAACATCTGTGAGCTTAGTTTTGGCACCTTTTGGTCCTTTGCAATGCAGCTGATTTCCTCTCAGCCTATTTTTTGAAGAGACTAAAATTCCCGATTTCTGCTTTTTTCAATTGCATTTCATTTGATCCTATCTCCTTTCCGGAGTGTTTGTAGGCCTTTCTTTTGGGATTCGCAAGATTCCTTTTCCCTTCCCGAAAGGAAATTTCATTTCCTTTCGGGAAGGGAAAAGGAATCTTGCGATTTCAATGGGGGACCAATAGAGGAATCTTTGGTGCATGTCTCTGCACTTGATGGCAGGCCATGCCTTTTGATGGCTTTGACTTTGGGAAAGATTTTTTTCTTTTTTTGGTTGTTTTCTGAAGTGTTCATGCCATGTCCCTCATATCTTGCTCCGTAAGTTGTGTCTTCCTGCTTGACTTTTTCCCCTGCTTTTGCAACATTTGTGAGCTTAGATTTGGGGCCTTTTGGTCCTTTGCAATGCACCTGATAAAACCCCAGACCATTTTCTTAGAGTCACTAAATTTCCCAAATTTTCTTTTTTTCCTCCTCCAATTGCAATCAATTGATTTTGACTCCTTTCCAGCGTGTTTGTAGGTCCTTCTTTTCTGTTTTTGGCCTTCAGTGGGGATCAATTTTGGCAAGCTTTGCCTGCATCTGCCTACCCTTGGTGGCCTATGGCCTGCCTGCATTTTGATGGCTTTGACTTTGGGAAAGATTTTTCTTTTTTTTTTTTTATTATTTTAAGTATTCATGCCATGTCCCTCACATCTTGCCCCCTAAGTTGTGTCTTCCTCCTTGACTTTTTTCCCCTGCTTTTGCAACATCTGCGAGCTTAGTTTTGGCATCTTTGGTCCTTTGCACTGCACATGATATACTGCCAGGCCATTTTCTTAGCGTCAATAAATTTCCCAAATTTTCTTTTTTTCTCCTCCAATTGCAATTCCTTTGATGTTGTCTACATTCCAGCGTGTTTGTAGATCCTTCTTTTCTGTTTTGGACTTCAGTGGGGATCAATTTTGGCAAGCTTTGCTGCATGTGCCTGCGCTTGGTGGCGTATGGCCTGGCTGCATTTTGATGGCTTTGACTTTGGGAAAGATTTTTTTCTTTTTTTGGTTGTTTTCTGTAGGGTTCATGCCATGTCCCTCATATCTTGCCCCCTAAGTTGTGTCTTCCTCCCTGACTTTTTCCCCTGCTTTTGCAACATCTGTGAGCCTAGTTTTGGCATCTTTTGGTCCTTTGCACTGCACATGATATAAACCCAGGCCATTTTCTTAGAGTCACTAAATTTCCAAAATTTTCATTTTTCTCCTCCAATTGCAATTCCTTTGATGTTGACTCCTTTCCAGCGTGTTTGTAGGTCCTTCTTTTCTGTTTTGGCCTTCAGTGGGGATCAATTTTGGCAAGCTTTGCTGCATGTGCCTGCCCTTGGTGGCGTATGGCCTGCCTGCATTTTGATGGCTTTGACTTTGGGAAAGATTTTTTGTTTTTTATTTCTTTTTTGTTTTAAGTATTCATGCCATGTCCCTCATATCTTGCCCCCTAAGTTGTGTCTTCCTCCTTGACTTTTTCCCCTGCTTTTGCAACATCTGTGAGCTTAGTTTTGGCACCTTTTGGCCCTTTGCCATGCACCTGATATACTGCCAGGCTATTTTCTTAGAGTCACTAAATTTCCCAAATTTTCTTTTTTTCTCCTCCAATTGCAATTCCTTTGATGTTGACTCGTTTCCAGTGTTTTTGTAAGTCCTTCTTTTCTCTTTTATCCTTCAGTGGGGATCAATTTTGGCAAGCTTTGCTGCATGGGCCTGCCCTTGCCGGCACATGACCTGCCTGCATTTTGATGGCTTTGACTTTGGGAAAGATTTTTTCTATTTTTTTTTTTGTTTGTTTTAAGTATTCATGCCATGTCCCTCATATCTTGCCCCCTAAGTTGTGTCTTCCTCCTTGACTTTTTCCCCTGCTTTTGCAACATCTGTGAGCTTAGTTTTGGCACCTTTTGGTCTTTGCACTGCACCTGATATAAACCCAGGCCATTTTCTTAGAGTCATTAAATTTCCAAAATTTTCTTTTTTCTCTTCCAATTGCAATTCCTTTGATGTTGACTCCTTTCCAGCGTGTTTGTAGGTCCTTCTTTTCTGTTTTGGCCTTCAGTGGGGATCAATTTTGGCAAGCTTTGCTGCATCTGCCTGCCCTTGGTGGCGTATGGCCTGCCTGTACTTTGATGGCTTTGACTTTGAGAAAGATTTTTTCTTTTTTTTTTCTTTTTTGTTTTAATTATTCATGCCATGTCCCTCATATCTTGCCCCCTAAGTTGTGTCTTCCTCCTTGACTTTTTCCCCTGCTTTTGCAACATCTGTGGGCCTATTTTTTGCATGTTTTGGTCCTTTGCAATGCAGCTGATTTCCTCACAGCCTATTTTTTGAAGAGACTAAAATTCCCGATTTTCTCCTTTTTTCAATTGCATTTCATTTGATCCTATCTCCTTTCCAGAGTGTTTGTAAGCCTTTCTTTTGGGATTCGCAAGATTCCTTTTCCCTTCCTGAAAGGAAATTTCATTTCCTTTTGGGAAGGGAAAAGGAATCTTGCGATTTCAATGGGGACCAATAGAGGAATCTTTGTTGTATGTCCCTGCACTTGATGGCAGGCCATGCCTTTTGATGGCTTTGACTTTGGGAAAGATTTTTTTCTTTTTTTGGTTTTATTCTGAAGTGTTCATGCCATGTCCCTCATATCTTGCCCCCTAAGTTGTGTCTTCCTCCTTGACTTTTTCCCCTGCTTTTGCAACATCTGTGAGCTTAGTTTTGGAACCTTTTTGTCTTTTGCACTGCACCTGATAAAACCCCGGGCCATGTTCTTAGAGTCACTAAATTTCCCAAATTTTCTTTTTTCTCCTCCAATTGCAATTCCTTTGATGGTTCTACATTCCAGCGTGTTTGTAGGTCCTTCTTTTCTGTTTTGGCCTTCAGTGGGGATCAATTTTGGCAAGCTTTGCTGCATGTGCCTGCCCTTGGTGGCGTATGGCCTGCCTGCATTTTGATGGCTTTGAGTTTGGGAAAGATTTTTTCTTTTTTTTTTTTTTATTATTTTAAGTGTTCATGCCATGTCCCTCACATCTTGCCCCCTAAGTTGTGTCTTGCTCCTTGACTTTTTCCCCTGCTTTTGCAACATCTGTGAGCTTAGTTTTGGCACCTTTTGGTCCGTTGCAATGCAGCTGATTTCCTCTCAGCCTATGTTTTGAAGAGACTAAAATTCCCGATTTCTGCTTTTTTCAATTGCATTTCATTTGATCCTATCTCCTTTCCAGAGTGTTTGTAAGCCTTTCTTTTGGGATTCGCAAGATTCCTTTTCCCTTCCCGAAAGGAAATGAAATTTCCTTTCGGGAAGGGAAAAGGAATCTTGCGATTTCAATGGGGACCAATAGAGGAATCTTTGGTGCATGTCTCTGCAATTGATGGCAGGCCATGCCTTTTGATGGCTTTGACTTTGGCAAAGATTTTTTTCTTTTTTTGGTTGTTTTCTGAAGTGTTCATGCCATGTCCCTCATATCTTGCCACCTAAGTTGTGTCTTCCTCCTTGACTTTTTCCCCTGCTTTTGCAACACCTGTGAGCTTAGATTTGGCGCCTTTTGGTCCTTTGCAATGCACCTGATAAAACCCCAGACCATTTTCTTAGAGTCACTAAATTTCCCAAATTTTCTTTTTTTCTCCTCCAATTGCAATTTCTTTGATGTTGACTCCTTTCCAGCGTGTTTGTAGGTCCTTCTTTTCTGTTTTGGCTTTCAGTGGGGATCAATTTTGGCAAGCTTTGCTGCATCTGCCTGCCCTTGGTGGCCTATGGCCTGCCTGCATTTTGATGGCTTTGACTTTGGGAAAGATTTTTTTCTTTTTTTGGTTGTTTTCTGAAGGGTTCATGCCATGTCCCTCATATCTTGCCCCCTAAGTTGTGTCTTCCTCCCTGACTTTTTCCCCTGCTTTTGCAACATCTGTGAGCTTAGTTTTGGCACCTTTTGGTCCTTTGCACTGCACATGATATAAACCCAGGCCATTTTCTTAGAGTCACTAAATTTCCAAAATTTTCATTTTTCTCCTCCAATTGCAATTCCTTTGATGTTGACTCCTTTCCAGCGTGTTTGTAGGTCCTTCTTTTCAGTTTTGGCCTTCAGTGGGGATCAATTTTGGCAAGCTTTGCTGCATGTGCCTGCCCTTGGTGGCGTATTGCCTGCCTGCATTTTGATGGCTTTGACTTTTGGAAAGATTTTTTGTTTTTTATTTCTTTTTTGTTTTAAGTATTCATGCCATGTCCCTCATATCTTGCCCCCTATGTTCTGTCTTCCTCCTTGAATTTTCCCCTGCTTTTGCAACATCTGTGAGCTTAGTTTTGGCATCTTTTGGTCCTTTGCAATGCACCTGATATACTGCCAGGCTATTTTCTTGGAGTCACTAAATTTCCCAAATTTTCTTTTTTTCTCCTCCAATTGCAATTCCTTTGATGTTGACTCGTTTCCAGCGTTTTTGTAGGTCCTTCTTTTCTGTTTTGGCCTTCAGTGGGGATCAATTTTGGCAAGCTTTGCTGCATGGGCCTGCCCTTGCTGGCGTATGGCCTGCCTGCATTTTGATTTCTTTAACTTTGGGAAAGATTTTTTCTATTTTATTTTTTTTATTATTTTAAGTGTTCATGCCATGTCCCTCACATCTTGCCCCCTAAGTTGTGTCTTCCTCCTTGACTTTTTCCCCTGCTTTTGCAACATCTGTGAGCTTAGTTTTGGCATCTTTGGTCCTTTGCACTGCATATGATATACTGCCAGGCCATTTTCTTAGAGTCACTAAATTTCCAAAATTTTCTATTTTTCTCCTCCAATTGCAATTCCTTTGATGTTGTCTCCATTCCAGCGTGTTTGCAAGTCCTTCTTTTATGTTTTGGCCTTCAGTGGGGATCAATTTTGGCAAGCTTTGCTGCATGTGCCTGCCCTTGGTTGCGTATGACATGCCAGAATTTTGATGGCTTTGACTTTTGGAAAGATTTATTCTTTTTTATTTTTTTATTATTTTAAGTATTCATGCCATGTCCCTCATATCTCTCCCCCTAAGGTGTGTCTTCCTCCTTGACTTTTTCCCCTGCTTTTACAACACCTGTGAGCTTAGGTTTGGCATCTTTGGTCCTTTGCACTGCACATGATATACTGCCAGGCCATTTTCTTAGAGTCACTAAATTTCCAAAATTTTCTATTTTTCTCCTCCAATTGCAATTCCTTTGATGTTGACTCCTTTCCAGCGTGTTTGTAGGTCCTTCTTTTCTGTTTTGGCCTTCAGTGGGGATCAATTTTGGCATGCTTTGCTGCATGTGCCTGCCCTAGGTGGTGTATGGCCTGCCTGCATTTTGATGGCTTTGACTTTGGGAAAGATTTTTTCTCTTTTTTTTTTTTTTTTTTTTAAGGATTCATGCCATGTCCCTCACATCGTGCCCCCTAAGTTGTGTCTTCCTCCTTGACTTTTTCCCCTGCTTTTGCAACATCTGTGAGCTTAGTTTTGGCACCTTTTGGTCCTTTGCAATGCAGCTGATTTCCTCACAGCCTATTTTTTGAAGAGACTAAAATTCCCGATTTTCTGCTTTTTTCAATTGCATTTCATTTGAACCTATCTCCTTTCCAGAGTGTTTGTAAGACTTTCTTTTGGGATTCGCAAGACACCTTTTCCCTTCCCGAAAGGAAATTTCATTTCCTTTTGGGAAGGGAAAAGGAATCTTGCGATTTCAATGGGGACCAATAGAGGAATCTTTGGTGCATGTCCCTGCACTTAATGGCGGACCATGGCTTTTGATGGCTTTGACTATAGGAAAGATTTTTTTCTTTTTTTGGTTGCTTTCTGAAGTGTTCATGCCATGTCCCTCATATCTTGCCCCCTAAGTTCTGTCTTCCTCCTTGACGTTTTCCCCTGCTTTTGCAACACCTGTGAGCTTAGTTTTGGCATCTTTGGTCCTTTGCACTGCACATGATATACTGCCAGGCCATTTTCTTAGAATCACTAAATTTCCCAAATTTTCTATTTTTCTCCTCCAATTGCAATTCCTTTGATGTTGACTCCTTTCCAGCGTGTTTGTAGGTCCTTCTTTTCTGTTTTGGCCTTCAGTGGGGATCAATTTTGACAAGCTTTGCTGCATGTGCCTGCCCTTGGTGGCGTATGGCCTGCCTGCATTTTGATGGCTATGACTATGGGAAAGTTTTTTTCTTCTTTTTTTTTTTATTATTGTAAGTATTCATGCCATGTCTCTCATATATTGCCCCCTAAGTTGTGTCTTCCTCCTTGACTTTTTCCCCTGCTTTTGCAACATCTGTGAGCTTAGATTTGGCACATTTTTGTCCTTTGCACTGCACCTGATAAAACCCCGGGCCATTTTCTTAGAGTCACTAAATTTCCCAAATTTTCTTTTTTCTCCTGCAATTGCAATTCCTTTGATGTTGCCTCCATTCCAGCGTGTTTGTAGGTCCTTCTTTTCTGTTTTGGCCTTCAGTGGGGATCAATTTTGGCAACCTTTGCTGCATGTGCCTGCCCTTGGTGGCGTATGGCCTGCCTGCATTTTGATGGCTTTGACTTTGGGAAAGATTTTTTTCTTTTTTTTTTTTTTTTTTGTTGTTTCAGTATTCCTGCCATGTCCTTCATATCTTGCCCCCTAAGTTGTGTCTTCCTCCTTGACTTTTTCCCCAGCTTTTGCAACATCTGTGAGCATAGTTTCGGCATCTTTTGGTCCTTTGCACTGCACCTGATATAAACCCAGGCCATTTTCTTAGAGTCACTAAATTTCCCAAATTTACATTTTTTCTCCTCCAATTGCAATTCCTTTGATGTTGTCTCCATTACAGCATGTTTGTAGGTCCTTCTTTTCTGTTTTGGCCTTCAGTGGGGATCAATTTTGGCAAGCTTTGCTGCATGTGCCTGCCCTTGGTGGCGTATGGCCTGCCTGCATTTTGATGGCTTTGACTTTGGGAAAGATTATTTCTATTTTTTTTTGGTTTCTTTTAAGTATTCATGCCATGTCCTTCATATCTTGCCCCTTAAGTGGTGTCTTCGTCCTTGACTTTTTCCCGTGCTTTTGCTACATCTGTGAGCTTCGTTTCAGCACCTTTTGGTCCTTTGCACTGCACCTGATAAAACCCCAGGCCATTTTCTAAGAGTCACTAAATTTCCCAAATTTTCTTTTTTTCTCCTCCAATTGCAAATCCTTTGATGGTGTCTCCATTCCAGCGTGTTTGTAAGTCCTTCTTTTCTGTTTTGGCCTTCAGTGGGCATCAATTTTGGCAAGCTTTGCTGCATGTGCCTGCCCTTGGTGGCGTATGGCCTGCCTGCATTTTGATGGCTTTGACTTTGGGAAAGATTGTTTCTTTTCTTTTTTTGTTTCTTTTTTTTAAGTATTCATGCCATGTCCCTCACATCTTGCCCCCTAAGTTGTGTCTTCCTCCTTGACTTTTTCCCCTGCTTTTGCAACATCTGTGAGCTTAGTTTTGCCACCTTTTGGTCCTTTGCAATGCAGCTGATTTCCTCACAGCCTATTTTTTGAAGAGACGATAAGTCCCGATTTTCTGCTTTTTTCAATTGCATTTCATTTGAACCTATCTCCTTTCCAGAGTGTTTGTAAGCATTTCTTTTGGGATCCGCAAGATTCCTTTTCCCTTCCCGAAAGGAAATTTCATTTCCTTTTGGGAAGGGAAAAGGAATCTTGCGATTTCAATGGGGACCAATAGAGGAATCTTTGGTGCATGTCCCTGCACTTGATGGCAGGCCTTGCCTTTTGATGTCTTTGACTTTGGAAAAGATTTTTTTCTTTTTTTGGTTATTTTCTGAAGTGTTCATGCCATGTCCCTCACATCTTGCCCCCTAAGTTGTGTCTTCCTCCATGACTTTTTCCCCTGCTTTTGCAACACCTGTGAGCTTAGTTTTGGCATCTTTGGTCCTTTGTACTGCACATGATATACTGCCAGGCCATTTTCTTAGAGTCACTAAATTTCCCAAATTTTCTATTTTTCTCCTCCAATTGCAATTCCTTTGATATTGACTCCTTTCCAGCGTGTTTGTAAGTCCTTCTTTTCTGTTTTGGCCTTCAGTGGGGATCAATTTTGGCAAGCTTTGCTGCATGTGCCTGCCCTTGGTGGCGTATGGCCTGCCTGAATTTTGATGGCTTTGACTTTGGGAAAGATTTTTCTTTTTTTTTTTTTTATTATTTTAAGTATTCATGCCATGTCCCTCACATCTTGCTCACTAAGTTGTGTCTTCCTCCTTGACTTTTTCCCCTGCTTTTGCAACATCTGTGAGCTTAGTTTTGGCATCTTTTGGTCCTTTGCACTGCACCTGATAAAACCCCGGGCTCTTTTCTTAGAGTCACTAAATTTTCCAAATTTCCTTTTTTCTCCTCCAATTGCAATTCCTTTGATGTTGACTCCTTTCCAGCGTGTTTGTAGGTCCTTCTTTTCTGTTTTGGCCTGCAGTGGGGATCAATTTTGGCAAGCTTTGCTGCATGTGCCTGCCCTTGCTGGCGTATGGCCTGCCTGCATTTTGATGGCTTTAACTTTGGGAAAGATTTTTTCTTTTTTTTTTTTTTTATTATTTTAAGTGTTCATGCCATGTCCCTCACATCTGTCCCCCTAAGTTGTGTCTTCCTCCAAGACTTTTTCCCCTGCTTTTGCAACATCTGTGAGCTTAGTTTTGGCATCTTTTGGTCCTTTGCACTGCACCTGATATAAACCCAGGCCATTTCCTTAGAGTCACTAAATTTCCAAATTTTCTATTTTTCTCCTCCAATTGCAATTCCTTTGATGTTGACTCCTTTCCTGCGTGTTTGTAGGTCCTTCTTTTCTCTTTTGGCATTCAGTGGGGATCAATTTTGGCAAGCTTTGCTGCATGTGCCTGTCCTTGGTGGTGTATGGCCTGCCTGCATTTTGATGGCTTTGACTTTGGGAAAGATTTTTTCTTTTTTTTTCTTTTTTGTTTTAAGTATTCATGCCATGTCCCTCACATCGTGCCCCCTAAGTTGTGTCTTCCTCCTTGACTTTTTGCCCTGCTTTTGCAACATCTGTGAGCTTAGTTTTGGCACCTTTTGGTCCTTTGCAATGCGGCTGATTTCCTTACAGCCTATTTTTTGAAGAGACTAAAATTCCAGATTTTCTGCTTTTTTCAATTGCATTTCATTTGAACCTATCTCCTTTCCAGAGTGTTTGTAAGCCTTTCTTTTGGGATTCGCAAGATTCCTTTTCCCTTCCCGAAAGGAAATTTCATTTCCTTTCGGGAAGGGAAAAGGAATCTTGCGATTTCAATGGGGACCAATAGAGGAATCTTTGGTGCATGTCCCTGCACTTGATGGCAGGCCATGCCTTTTGATGTCTTTGACTTTGGGAAAGATTTTTTCTTTTTTTGGTTGTTTTCTGAAGTGTTCATGCCATGTCCCTCATATCTTGCCCCCTAAGTTGTGTCTTCCTCCTTGACTTTTTCCCCTGCTTTTGCAACATTTGTGAGCTTAGTTTTGGCACATTTTGGTCCTTTGCACAGCACCTGATAAAATCCCAGGCCATTTTCTTAGAGTCACTAAATTTCCCAAATTTTTTTTTTTTCTCCTCCAATTGCAATTCCTTTGATATTGACTCCTTTCCAGCGTGTTTGTAGGTCCTTCTTTTCTGTTTTGGCCTTCAGTGGGGATCAATTTTGGCAAGCTTTGCTGCATGTGCCTGCCCTTGGTGGCGTATGGCCTGCCTGCATTTTGATGGCTTTGACTTTGGGAAAGATTTTTTCTTTTTTTTTTTTTTTTTTTGTTTTAAGTATTCATGCCATGTCCCTCACATCTTAAACCCCTAAGTTGTGTCTTCCTCTTTGACTTTTTCCCCAGCTTTTGCAACATCTGTGAGCTTAGTTTCGGCACCTATTGGTCCTTTGCAATGCACCTGATTTCCTCACAGCCTATTTTTTGAAGAGACTAAAATTCCCAATTTTCTGCTTTTTTCAATTGCATTTCATTTGATCCTATCTCCTTTCCAGAGTGTTTGTAAGCCTTTCTTTTGGGATTCGCAAGATTCCTTTTCCCTTCCCGAAAGGAAATTTCATTTCCTTTCGGGAAGGGAAAAGGAATCTTGTGATTTCAATGGGGACCAATAGAGGAATCTTTGGTGCATGTCCCTGCACTTGATGGCAGGCCATGCCTTTTGATGGCTTTGACTTTGGGAAAGATTTTTTTGTTCTTTATTTTTTTATTATTGCAAGTATTCCTGCCATGTCCCTCACATCTTGCCCCCTAAGTTGTATCTTCCTCCTTGACTTTTTCCCCTGCTTTTGCAACATCTGTGAGCTTAGTTTTGGCACCTTTTGGTCTTTTGCACTGCACCTGATAAAAAACCGGGCCATTTCATTAGAGTCACTAAATTTCCCAAATTTTCAATTTTCCCCTGCAATTGCAATTCCTTTGATGTTGACTCCTTTCGAGCGTGTTTGTAGGTCCTTCTTTTCTGTTTTGGCCTTCAGTGGGGATCAATTTTGGCAAGCTTTGCTGCATGTGCCTGCCCTTGGTGGCGTATGGCCTGCCTGCATTTTGATGGCTTTGACTTTGGGAAAGATTTTTTCTATTTTTCTTTTTATTATTGTAAGCATTCATGCCATGTCCCTCACATCTTGCCCCCTAAGTTGTGTCTTCCTCCTTGACTTTTTCCCCTGCTTTTGCAACATCTGTGAGCTTAGTTTTGCCACCTTTTGGTCCTTTGCAATGCAGCTGATATAAACGCAGGCCATTTTCTTAGAGTCACTAAATTTCCAAAACTATCTTTTTTTCTCCTCCAATTGCAATTCCTTTGATGTTGACTCCTTTCCAGCGTGTTTGTAGGTCCTTCTTTTCTGTTTTGGCCTTCAGAGGGATCAATTTTGGCAAGCTTTGCTGCATGTGCCTGCCCTTGGTGGCGTATGGCCAGCCTGCATTTTGATGGCTTTGACTTTGGGAAAGATTTTTTCTATTTTTTTTTTTATTATTGTAAGCATTCATGCCATGTCCCTCACATCGTGCCCCCTAAGTTGTGTCTTCCTCCTTGACTTTTTCCCCTGCTTTTGCAACATCTGTGAGCTTAGTTTTGGCACCTTTTGGTCCTTTGCACTGCACCTGGTAAAACCACGGGTCATTTTCTTAGAGTCACTAAATTTCCCAAATTTTCATTTTTCTCCTGCAATTGCAATTCCTTTGATGTTTTCTCCATTCCAGCGTGTTTGTAGGTCCTTCTTTTCTGTTTTGGCCTTCAGTGGGGATCAATTTTGGCAAGCTTTGCTGCATGTGCCTGCACTTGCTGGCGTATGGCCTTCCTGCATTTTGATGGCTTTGACTTTGGGAAAGATTTTTTCTTTTTTTTTTTTTTTATTATTTTAAGTGTTCATACCACGTCCCTCACATCTTGCTCCCTAAGTGGTGTCTTGCTCCTTGACTTTTTCCCCTGCTTTTGCAACATCTGTGAGCTTAGTTTTGGCACCTTTTGGTCCTTTGCACTGCACATGATATACTGCCAGGCCATTTTCTTATAGACATTTAATTTCCCAAATTTTCTTTTTTTTTCCTCCAATTGCAATTCCTTTGATGTTGACTCCTTTCCAGCGTGTTTGTAGGTCCTTCTTTTCTGTGTTGGCCTTCAGTGGGGATCAATTTTGGCAAGCTTTGCTGCAAGTGCCTGCACTTGCTGGCGTATGGCCTGCCTGCATTTTGATGGCTTTGACTTTTGGAAAGATTTTTTGTTTTTTATTTCTTTTTTGTTTTAAGTATTCATGCCATGTCCCTCATATCTTGCCCCCTAAGTTCTGTCTTCCTCCTTGAATTTTCCCCTGCTTTTGCAACATCTGTGAGCTTAGTTTTGGCATCTTTTGGTCCTTTGCAATGCACCTGATATACTGCCAGGCTATTTTCTTGGAGTCACTAAATTTCCCAAATTTTCTTTTTTTCTCCTCCAATTGCAATTCCTTTGATGTTGACTCGTTTCCAGCGTTTTTGTCGGTCCTTCTTTTCTGTTTTGGCCTTCAGTGGGGATCAATTTTGGCAAGCTTTGCTGCATGGGCCTGCCCTTGCTGGCGTATGGCCTGCCTGCATTTTGATGGCTTTAACTTTGGGAAAGATTTTTTCTATTTTATTTTTTTTATTATTTTAAGTGTTCATGCCATGTCCCTCACATCTTGCCCCCTAAGTTGTGTCTTCCTCCTTGACTTTTTCCCCTGCTTTTGCAACATCTGTGAGCTTAGTTTTGGCATCTTTGGTCCTTTGCACTGCATATGATATACTGCCAGGCCATTTTCTTAGAGTCACTACATTTCCAAAATTTTCTATTTTTCTCCTCCAATTGCAATTCCTTTGATGTTGTCTCCATTCCAGCGTGTTTGCAAGTCCTTCTTTT
Source organism: Artemisiospiza belli (assembly GCA_021963965.1). Classification (NCBI taxonomy): domain Eukaryota; kingdom Metazoa; phylum Chordata; class Aves; order Passeriformes; family Passerellidae; genus Artemisiospiza; species Artemisiospiza belli. Next base: position 20,975 of record JAKDEW010000922.1, read on the forward strand.
ATGTTTTGGCCTTCAGTGGGGATCAATTTTGGCAAGCTTTGCTGCATGTGCCTGCCCTTGGTTGCGTATGACATGCCAGAATTTTGATGGCTTTGACTTTTGGAAAGATTTATTCTTTTTTATTTTTTTATTATTTTAAGTATTCATGCCATGTCCCTCATATCTCTCCCCCTAAGGTGTGTCTTCCTCCTTGACTTTTTCCCCTGCTTTTACAACACCTGTGAGCTTAGGTTTGGCATCTTTGGTCCTTTGCACTGCACATGATATACTGCCAGGCCATTTTCTTAGAGTCACTAAATTTCCAAAATTTTCTATTTTTCTCCTCCAATTGCAATTCCTTTGATGTTGACTCCTTTCCAGCGTGTTTGTAGGTCCTTCTTTTCTGTTTTGGCCTTCAGTGGGGATCAATTTTGGCATGCTTTGCTGCATGTGCCTGCCCTAGGTGGTGTATGGCCTGCCTGCATTTTGATGGCTTTGACTTTGGGAAAGATTTTTTCTCTTTTTTTTTTTTTTTTTTTTAAGGATTCATGCCATGTCCCTCACATCGTGCCCCCTAAGTTGTGTCTTCCTCCTTGACTTTTTCCCCTGCTTTTGCAACATCTGTGAGCTTAGTTTTGGCACCTTTTGGTCCTTTGCAATGCAGCTGATTTCCTCACAGCCTATTTTTTGAAGAGACTAAAATTCCCGATTTTCTGCTTTTTTCAATTGCATTTCATTTGAACCTATCTCCTTTCCAGAGTGTTTGTAAGACTTTCTTTTGGGATTCGCAAGACACCTTTTCCCTTCCCGAAAGGAAATTTCATTTCCTTTTGGGAAGGGAAAAGGAATCTTGCGATTTCAATGGGGACCAATAGAGGAATCTTTGGTGCATGTCCCTGCACTTAATGGCGGACCATGGCTTTTGATGGCTTTGACTATAGGAAAGATTTTTTTCTTTTTTTGGTTGCTTTCTGAAGTGTTCATGCCATGTCCCTCATATCTTGCCCCCTAAGTTCTGTCTTCCTCCTTGACGTTTTCCCCTGCTTTTGCAACACCTGTGAGCTTAGTTTTGGCATCTTTGGTCCTTTGCACTGCACATGATATACTGCCAGGCCATTTTCTTAGAATCACTAAATTTCCCAAATTTTCTATTTTTCTCCTCCAATTGCAATTCCTTTGATGTTGACTCCTTTCCAGCGTGTTTGTAGGTCCTTCTTTTCTGTTTTGGCCTTCAGTGGGGATCAATTTTGACAAGCTTTGCTGCATGTGCCTGCCCTTGGTGGCGTATGGCCTGCCTGCATTTTGATGGCTATGACTATGGGAAAGTTTTTTTCTTCTTTTTTTTTTTATTATTGTAAGTATTCATGCCATGTCTCTCATATATTGCCCCCTAAGTTGTGTCTTCCTCCTTGACTTTTTCCCCTGCTTTTGCAACATCTGTGAGCTTAGATTTGGCACATTTTTGTCCTTTGCACTGCACCTGATAAAACCCCGGGCCATTTTCTTAGAGTCACTAAATTTCCCAAATTTTCTTTTTTCTCCTGCAATTGCAATTCCTTTGATGTTGCCTCCATTCCAGCGTGTTTGTAGGTCCTTCTTTTCTGTTTTGGCCTTCAGTGGGGATCAATTTTGGCAAGCTTTGCTGCATGTGCCTGCCCTTGGTGGCGTATGGCCTGCCTGCATTTTGATGGCTTTGACTTTGGGAAAGATTTTTTTCTTTTTTTTTTTTTTTTTTGTTGTTTCAGTATTCCTGCCATGTCCTTCATATCTTGCCCCCTAAGTTGTGTCTTCCTCCTTGACTTTTTCCCCTGCTTTTGCAACATCTGTGAGCTTAGTTTTGGCACCTTTTGGTCCTTTGCAATGCAGCTGATATCCTCACAGCCAATTTTTTCGGAGACGAAAATTCCCGATTTTCTGCTTTTTTCAATTGCATTTCATTTGATCCTATCTCTTTCCAGAGTGTTTGTAAGCCTTTCTTTTAGGATTCGCAAGATTCCTTTTCCCTTCCTGAAAGGAAATTTCATTTCCTTTTGGGAAGGGAAAAGGAATCTTGCGATTTCAATGGGGACCAATAGAGGAATCTTTGTTGCATGTCCCTGCACTTGATGGCAGGCCATGCCTTTTGATGGCTTTGACTTTGGGAAAGATTTTTTTCTTTTTTTGGTTGTTTTCTGAAGTGTTCATGCCATGTCCCTCATATCTTGCCCCCTAAGTTCTGCCTTCCTCCTTGACTTTTTCCCCTGCTTTTGCAACATCTGTGACCTTAGTTTTGGCATCTTTGGACCTTTGCACTGCACCTGATAAAACACCGGGCCATTTTCTTAGAGTCATTAAATTTCCCAAATTTTCTTTTTTTCTCCCCCAATTGCAATTCCTTTGATGTTGTCTCCATTCCAGAGTGTTTGTAGGTCCTTCTTTTCTGTTTTGGCCTTCAGTGGGGATCAATTTTGGCAAGCTTTGCTGCAAGTGCCTGCCCTTTCTGGTGTATGGCCTGCCTGCATTTTGATGGCTTTAACTTTGGGAAAGATTTTTTCTTTTTTTTTTTTATTATTTTAAGTATTCATGCCATGTCCCTCATATCTTGCCCCCTAAGTTGTGCCTTCCTCCTTGACTTTTTCCCCAGCTTTTGCAACATCTGTGAGCATAGTTTCGGCATCTTTTGGTCCTTTGCACTGCACCTGATATAAACCCAGGCCATTTTCTTAGAGTCACTAAATTTCCCAAATTTACATTTTTTCTCCTCCAATTGCAATTCCTTTGATGTTGTCTCCATTACAGCATGTTTGTAGGTCCTTCTTTTCTGTTTTGGCCTTCAGTGGGGATCAATTTTGGCAAGCTTTGCTGCATGTGCCTGCCCTTGGTGGCGTATGGCCTGCCTGCATTTTGATGGCTTTGACTTTGGGAAAGATTTTTTCTGTTTTTTTTTGGTTTCTTTTAAGTATTCATGCCATGTCCTTCATATCTTGCCCCTTAAGTGGTGTCTTCGTCCTTGACTTTTTCCCGTGCTTTTGCTACATCTGTGAGCTTCGTTTCAGCACCTTTTGGTCCTTTGCACTGCACCTGATAAAACCCCAGGCCATTTTCTAAGAGTCACTAAATTTCCCAAATTTTCTTTTTTTCTCCTCCAATTGCAAATCCTTTGATGGTGTCTCCATTCCAGCGTGTTTGTAAGTCCTTCTTTTCTGTTTTGGCCTTCAGTGGGCATCAATTTTGGCAAGCTTTGCTGCATGTGCCTGCCCTTGGTGGCGTATGGCCTGCCTGCATTTTGATGGCTTTGACTTTGGGAAAGATTGTTTCTTTTCTTTTTTTGTTTCTTTTTTTTAAGTATTCATGCCATGTCCCTCACATCTTGCCCCCTAAGTTGTGTCTTCCTCCTTGACTTTTTCCCCTGCTTTTGCAACATCTGTGAGCTTAGTTTTGCCACCTTTTGGTCCTTTGCAATGCAGCTGATTTCCTCACAGCCTATTTTTTGAAGAGACGATAAGTCCCGATTTTCTGCTTTTTTCAATTGCATTTCATTTGAACCTATCTCCTTTCCAGAGTGTTTGTAAGCATTTCTTTTGGGATCCGCAAGATTCCTTTTCCCTTCCCGAAAGGAAATTTCATTTCCTTTTGGGAAGGGAAAAGGAATCTTGCGATTTCAATGGGGACCAATAGAGGAATCTTTGGTGCATGTCCCTGCACTTGATGGCAGGCCTTGCCTTTTGATGTCTTTGACTTTGGAAAAGATTTTTTTCTTTTTTTGGTTATTTTCTGAAGTGTTCATGCCATGTCCCTCACATCTTGCCCCCTAAGTTGTGTCTTCCTCCTTGACTTTTTCCCCTGCTTTTGCAACACCTGTGAGCTTAGTTTTGGCATCTTTGGTCCTTTGTACTGCACATGATATACTGCCAGGCCATTTTCTTAGAGTCACTAAATTTCCCAAATTTTCTATTTTTCTCCTCCAATTGCAATTCCTTTGATATTGACTCCTTTCCAGCGTGTTTGTAAGTCCTTCTTTTCTGTTTTGGCCTTCAGTGGGGATCAATTTTGGCAAGCTTTGCTGCATGTGCCTGCCCTTGGTGGCGTATGGCCTGCCTGAATTTTGATGGCTTTGACTTTGGGAAAGATTTTTCTTTTTTTTTTTTTTATTATTTTAAGTATTCATGCCATGTCCCTCACATCTTGCTCACTAAGTTGTGTCTTCCTCCTTGACTTTTTCCCCTGCTTTTGCAACATCTGTGAGCTTAGTTTTGGCATCTTTTGGTCCTTTGCACTGCACCTGATAAAACCCCGGGCTCTTTTCTTAGAGTCACTAAATTTTCCAAATTTCCTTTTTTCTCCTCCAATTGCAATTCCTTTGATGTTGACTCCTTTCCAGCGTGTTTGTAGGTCCTTCTTTTCTGTTTTGGCCTGCAGTGGGGATCAATTTTGGCAAGCTTTGCTGCATGTGCCTGCCCTTGCTGGCGTATGGCCTGCCTGCATTTTGATGGCTTTAACTTAGGGAAAGATTTTTTCTTTTTTTTTTTTTTTATTATTTTAAGTGTTCATGCCATGTCCCTCACATCTGTCCCCCTAAGTTGTGTCTTCCTCCTTGACTTTTTCCCCTGCTTTTGCAACATCTGTGAGCTTAGTTTCGGCATCTTTTGGTCCTTTGCACTGCACCTGATATAAACGCAGACCATTTCCTTAGAGTCACTAAATTTCCAAATTTTCTATTTTTCTCCTCCAATTGCAATTCCTTTGATGTTGACTCCTTTCCTGCGTGTTTGTAGGTCCTTCTTTTCTCTTTTGGCATTCAGTGGGGATCAATTTTGGCAAGCTTTGCTGCATGTGCCTGTCCTTGGTGGTGTATGGCCTGCCTGCATTTTGATGGCTTTGACTTTGGGAAAGATTTTTTCTTTTTTTTTCTTTTTTGTTTTAAGTATTCATGCCATGTCCCTCACATCGTGCCCCCTAAGTTGTGTCTTCCTCCTTGACTTTTTGCCCTGCTTTTGCAACATCTGTGAGCTTAGTTTTGGCACCTTTTGGTCCTTTGCAATGCGGCTGATTTCCTTACAGCCTATTTTTTGAAGAGACTAAAATTCCAGATTTTCTGCTTTTTTCAATTGCATTTCATTTGAACCTATCTCCTTTCCAGAGTGTTTGTAAGCCTTTCTTTTGGGATTCGCAAGATTCCTTTTCCCTTCCCGAAAGGAAATTTCATTTCCTTTCGGGAAGGGAAAAGGAATCTTGCGATTTCAATGGGGACCAATAGAGGAATCTTTGGTGCATGTCCCTGCACTTGATGGCAGGCCATGCCTTTTGATGTCTTTGACTTTGGGAAAGATTTTTTCTTTTTTTGGTTGTTTTCTGAAGTGTTCATGCCATGTCCCTCATATCTTGCCCCCTAAGTTGTGTCTTCCTCCTTGACTTTTTCCCCTGCTTTTGCAACATTTGTGAGCTTAGTTTTGGCACATTTTGGTCCTTTGCACAGCACCTGATAAAATCCCAGGCCATTTTCTTAGAGTCACTAAATTTCCCAAATTTTTTTTTTTTCTCCTCCAATTGCAATTCCTTTGATATTGACTCCTTTCCAGCGTGTTTGTAGGTCCTTCTTTTCTGTTTTGGCCTTCAGTGGGGATCAATTTTGGCAAGCTTTGCTGCATGTGCCTGCCCTTGGTGGCGTATGGCCTGCCTGCATTTTGATGGCTTTGACTTTGGGAAAGATTTTTTCTTTTTTTTTTTTTTTTTTTGTTTTAAGTATTCATGCCATGTCCCTCACATCTTAAACCCCTAAGTTGTGTCTTCCTCTTTGACTTTTTCCCCTGCTTTTGCAACATCTGTGAGCTTAGTTTCGGCACCTATTGGTCCTTTGCAATGCACCTGATTTCCTCACAGCCTATTTTTTGAAGAGACTAAAATTCCCAATTTTCTGCTTTTTTCAATTGCATTTCATTTGATCCTATCTCCTTTCCAGAGTGTTTGTAAGCCTTTCTTTTGGGATTCGCAAGATTCCTTTTCCCTTCCCGAAAGGAAATTTCATTTCCTTTCGGGAAGGGAAAAGGAATCTTGTGATTTCAATGGGGACCAATAGAGGAATCTTTGGTGCATGTCCCTGCACTTGATGGCAGGCCATGCCTTTTGATGGCTTTGACTTTGGGAAAGATTTTTTTGTTCTTTATTTTTTTATTATTGCAAGTATTCCTGCCATGTCCCTCACATCTTGCCCCCTAAGTTGTATCTTCCTCCTTGACTTTTTCCCCTGCTTTTGCAACATCTGTGAGCTTAGTTTTGGCACCTTTTGGTCTTTTGCACTGCACCTGATAAAAAACCGGGCCATTTCATTAGAGTCACTAAATTTCCCAAATTTTCAATTTTCCCCTGCAATTGCAATTCCTTTGATGTTGACTCCTTTCGAGCGTGTTTGTAGGTCCTTCTTTTCTGTTTTGGCCTTCAGTGGGGATCAATTTTGGCAAGCTTTGCTGCATGTGCCTGCCCTTGGTGGCGTATGGCCTGCCTGCATTTTGATGGCTTTGACTTTGGGAAAGATTTTTTCTATTTTTCTTTTTATTATTGTAAGCATTCATGCCATGTCCCTCACATCTTGCCCCCTAAGTTGTGTCTTCCTCCTTGACTTTTTCCCCTGCTTTTGCAACATCTGTGAGCTTAGTTTTGCCACCTTTTGGTCCTTTGCAATGCAGCTGATATAAACGCAGGCCATTTTCTTAGAGTCACTAAATTTCCAAAACTATCTTTTTTTCTCCTCCAATTGCAATTCCTTTGATGTTGACTCCTTTCCAGCGTGTTTGTAGGTCCTTCTTTTCTGTTTTGGCCTTCAGAGGGATCAATTTTGGCAAGCTTTGCTGCATGTGCCTGCCCTTGGTGGCGTATGGCCAGCCTGCATTTTGATGGCTTTGACTTTGGGAAAGATTTTTTCTATTTTTTTTTTTATTATTGTAAGCATTCATGCCATGTCCCTCACATCGTGCCCCCTAAGTTGTGTCTTCCTCCTTGACTTTTTCCCCTGCTTTTGCAACATCTGTGAGCTTAGTTTTGGCACCTTTTGGTCCTTTGCACTGCACGTGGTAAAACCACGGGTCATTTTCTTAGAGTCACTAAATTTCCCAAATTTTCATTTTTCTCCTGCAATTGCAATTCCTTTGATGTTTTCTCCATTCCAGCGTGTTTGTAGGTCCTTCTTTTCTGTTTTGGCCTTCAGTGGGGATCAATTTTGGCAAGCTTTGCTGCATGTGCCTGCACTTGCTGGCGTATGGCCTTCCTGCATTTTGATGGCTTTGACTTTGGGAAAGATTTTTTCTTTTTTTTTTTTTTTATTATTTTAAGTGTTCATACCACGTCCCTCACATCTTGCTCCCTAAGTGGTGTCTTGCTCCTTGACTTTTTCCCCTGCTTTTGCAACATCTGTGAGCTTAGTTTTGGCACCTTTTGGTCCTTTGCACTGCACATGATATACTGCCAGGCCATTTTCTTATAGACATTTAATTTCCCAAATTTTCTTTTTTTTTCCTCCAATTGCAATTCCTTTGATGTTGACTCCTTTCCAGCGTGTTTGTAGGTCCTTCTTTTCTGTGTTGGCCTTCAGTGGGGATCAATTTTGGCAAGCTTTGCTGCAAGTGCCTGCACTTGCTGGCGTATGGCCTGCCTGCATTTTGATGGCTTTAACTTTGGGAAAGATTTTTTCTATTTTTTTTTTTTATTATTTTAAGTGTTCATGCCATGTCCCTCACATCTTGCCCCCTAAGTTGTGTCTTCCTCCTTGACTTTTTCCCCTGCTTTTGCAACATCTGTGAGCTTAGTTTTGGCATCTTTGGTCCTTTGCACTGCATATGATATACTGCCAGGCCATTTTCTTAGAGTCACTAAATTTCCAAAATTTTCTATTTTTCTCCTCCAATTGCAATTCCTTTGATGTTGTCTCCATTCCAGCGTGTTTGCAAGTCCTTCTTTTATGTTTTGGCCTTCAGTGGGGATCAATTTTGGCAAGCTTTGCTGCATGTGCCTGCCCTTGGTTGCGTATGACATGCCAGAATTTTGATGGCTTTGACTTTTGGAAAGATTTATTCTTTTTTATTTTTTTATTATTTTAAGTATTCATGCCATGTCCCTCATATCTCTCCCCCTAAGGTGTGTCTTCCTCCTTGACTTTTTCCCCTGCTTTTACAACACCTGTGAGCTTAGGTTTGGCATCTTTGGTCCTTTGCACTGCACATGATATACTGCCAGGCCATTTTCTTAGAGTCACTAAATTTCCAAAATTTTCTATTTTTCTCCTCCAATTGCAATTCCTTTGATGTTGACTCCTTTCCAGCGTGTTTGTAGGTCCTTCTTTTCTGTTTTGGCCTTCAGTGGGGATCAATTTTGGCAAGCTTTGCTGCATGTGCCTGCCCTAGGTGGTGTATGGCCTGCCTGCATTTTGATGGCTTTGACTTTGGGAAAGATTTTTTCTCTTTTTTTTTTTTTTTTTTTTAAGGATTCATGCCATGTCCCTCACATCGTGCCCCCTAAGTTGTGTCTTCCTCCTTGACTTTTTCCCCTGCTTTTGCAACATCTGTGAGCTTAGTTTTGGCACCTTTTGGTCCTTTGCAATGCAGCTGATTTCCTCACAGCCTATTTTTTGAAGAGACTAAAATTCCCAATTTTCTGCTTTTTTCAATTGCATTTCATTTGAACCTATCTCCTTTCCAGAGTGTTTGTAAGACTTTCTTTTGGGATTCGCAAGACACCTTTTCCCTTCCCGAAAGGAAATTTCATTTCCTTTTGGGAAGGGAAAAGGAATCTTGCGATTTCAATGGGGACCAATAGAGGAATCTTTGGTGCATGTCCCTGCACTTAATGGCAGACCATGGCTTTTGATGGCTTTGACTATAGGAAAGATTTTTTTCTTTTTTTGGTTGCTTTCTGAAGTGTTCATGCCATGTCCCTCATATCTTGCCCCCTAAGTTCTGTCTTCCTCCTTGACGTTTTCCCCTGCTTTTGCAACACCTGTGAGCTTAGTTTTGGCATCTTTGGTCCTTTGCACTGCACATGATATACTGCCAGGCCATTTTCTTAGAATCACTAAATTTCCCAAATTTTCTATTTTTCTCCTCCAATTGCAATTCCTTTGATGTTGACTCCTTTCCAGCGTGTTTGTAGGTCCTTCTTTTCTGTTTTGGCCTTCAGTGGGGATCAATTTTGACAAGCTTTGCTGCATGTGCCTGCCCTTGGTGGCGTATGGCCTGCCTGCATTTTGATGGCTATGACTATGGGAAAGTTTTTTTCTTCTTTTTTTTTTTATTATTGTAAGTATTCATGCCATGTCCCTCATATATTGCCCCCTAAGTTGTGTCTTCCTCCTTGACTTTTTCCCCTGCTTTTGCAACATCTGTGAGCTTAGATTTGGCACATTTTTGTCCTTTGCACTGCACCTGATAAAACCCCGGGCCATTTTCTTAGAGTCACTAAATTTCCCAAATTTTCTTTTTTCTCCTGCAATTGCAATTCCTTTGATGTTGCCTCCATTCCAGCGTGTTTGTAGGTCCTTCTTTTCTGTTTTGGCCTTCAGTGGGGATCAATTTTGGCAAGCTTTGCTGCATGTGCCTGCCCTTGGTGGCGTATGGCCTGCCTGCATTTTGATGGCTTTGACTTTGGGAAAGATTTTTTCTATTTTTCTTTTTATTATTGTAAGCATTCATGCCATGTCCCTCACATCTTGCCCCCTAAGTTGTGTCTTCCTCCTTGACTTTTTCCCCTGCTTTTGCAACATCTGTGAGCTTAGTTTTGCCACCTTTTGGTCCTTTGCAATGCAGCTGATATAAACGCAGGCCATTTTCTTAGAGTCACTAAATTTCCAAAACTATCTTTTTTTCTCCTCCAATTGCAATTCCTTTGATGTTGACTCCTTTCCAGCGTGTTTGTAGGTCCTTCTTTTCTGTTTTGGCCTTCAGAGGGATCAATTTTGGCAAGCTTTGCTGCATGTGCCTGCCCTTGGTGGCGTATGGCCAGCCTGCATTTTGATGGCTTTGACTTTGGGAAAGATTTTTTCTATTTTTTTTTTTATTATTGTAAGCATTCATGCCATGTCCCTCACATCGTGCCCCCTAAGTTGTGTCTTCCTCCTTGACTTTTTCCCCTGCTTTTGCAACATCTGTGAGCTTAGTTTTGGCACCTTTTGGTCCTTTGCACTGCACCTGGTAAAACCACGGGTCATTTTCTTAGAGTCACTAAATTTCCCAAATTTTCATTTTTCTCCTGCAATTGCAATTCCTTTGATGTTTTCTCCATTCCAGCGTGTTTGTAGGTCCTTCTTTTCTGTTTTGGCCTTCAGTGGGGATCAATTTTGGCAAGCTTTGCTGCATGTGCCTGCACTTGCTGGCGTATGGCCTTCCTGCATTTTGATGGCTTTGACTTTGGGAAAGATTTTTTCTTTTTTTTTTTTTTTATTATTTTAAGTGTTCATACCACGTCCCTCACATCTTGCTCCCTAAGTGGTGTCTTGCTCCTTGACTTTTTCCCCTGCTTTTGCAACATCTGTGAGCTTAGTTTTGGCACCTTTTGGTCCTTTGCACTGCACATGATATACTGCCAGGCCATTTTCTTATAGACATTTAATTTCCCAAATTTTCTTTTTTTTTCCTCCAATTGCAATTCCTTTGATGTTGACTCCTTTCCAGCGTGTTTGTAGGTCCTTCTTTTCTGTGTTGGCCTTCAGTGGGGATCAATTTTGGCAAGCTTTGCTGCAAGTGCCTGCACTTGCTGGCGTATGGCCTGCCTGCATTTTGATGGCTTTAACTTTGGGAAAGATTTTTTCTATTTTTTTTTTTTATTATTTTAAGTGTTCATGCCATGTCCCTCACATCTTGCCCCCTAAGTTGTGTCTTCCTCCTTGACTTTTTCCCCTGCTTTTGCAACATCTGTGAGCTTAGTTTTGGCATCTTTGTTCCTTTGCACTGCATATGATATACTGCCAGGCCATTTTCTTAGAGTCACTAAATTTCCAAAATTTTCTATTTTTCTCCTCCAATTGCAATTCCTTTGATGTTGTCTCCATTCCAGCGTGTTTGCAAGTCCTTCTTTTATGTTTTGGCCTTCAGTGGGGATCAATTTTGGCAAGCTTTGCTGCATGTGCCTGCCCTTGGTTGCGTATGACATGCCAGAATTTTGATGGCTTTGACTTTTGGAAAGATTTATTCTTTTTTATTTTTTTATTATTTTAAGTATTCATGCCATGTCCCTCATATCTCTCCCCCTAAGGTGTGTCTTCCTCCTTGACTTTTTCCCCTGCTTTTACAACACCTGTGAGCTTAGGTTTGGCATCTTTGGTCCTTTGCACTGCACATGATATACTGCCAGGCCATTTTCTTAGAGTCACTAAATTTCCAAAATTTTCTATTTTTCTCCTCCAATTGCAATTCCTTTGATGTTGACTCCTTTCCAGCGTGTTTGTAGGTCCTTCTTTTCTGTTTTGGCCTTCAGTGGGGATCAATTTTGGCAAGCTTTGCTGCATGTGCCTGCCCTAGGTGGTGTATGGCCTGCCTGCATTTTGATGGCTTTGACTTTGGGAAAGATTTTTTCTCTTTTTTTTTTTTTTTTTTTTAAGGATTCATGCCATGTCCCTCACATCGTGCCCCCTAAGTTGTGTCTTCCTCCTTGACTTTTTCCCCTGCTTTTGCAACATCTGTGAGCTTAGTTTTGGCACCTTTTGGTCCTTTGCAATGCAGCTGATTTCCTCACAGCCTATTTTTTGAAGAGACTAAAATTCCCAATTTTCTGCTTTTTTCAATTGCATTTCATTTGAACCTATCTCCTTTCCAGAGTGTTTGTAAGACTTTCTTTTGGGATTCGCAAGACACCTTTTCCCTTCCCGAAAGGAAATTTCATTTCCTTTTGGGAAGGGAAAAGGAATCTTGCGATTTCAATGGGGACCAATAGAGGAATCTTTGGTGCATGTCCCTGCACTTAATGGCAGACCATGGCTTTTGATGGCTTTGACTATAGGAAAGATTTTTTTCTTTTTTTGGTTGCTTTCTGAAGTGTTCATGCCATGTCCCTCATATCTTGCCCCCTAAGTTCTGTCTTCCTCCTTGACGTTTTCCCCTGCTTTTGCAACACCTGTGAGCTTAGTTTTGGCATCTTTGGTCCTTTGCACTGCACATGATATACTGCCAGGCCATTTTCTTAGAATCACTAAATTTCCCAAATTTTCTATTTTTCTCCTCCAATTGCAATTCCTTTGATGTTGACTCCTTTCCAGCGTGTTTGTAGGTCCTTCTTTTCTGTTTTGGCCTTCAGTGGGGATCAATTTTGACAAGCTTTGCTGCATGTGCCTGCCCTTGGTGGCGTATGGCCTGCCTGCATTTTGATGGCTATGACTATGGGAAAGTTTTTTTCTTCTTTTTTTTTTTATTATTGTAAGTATTCATGCCATGTCCCTCATATATTGCCCCCTAAGTTGTGTCTTCCTCCTTGACTTTTTCCCCTGCTTTTGCAACATCTGTGAGCTTAGATTTGGCACATTTTTGTCCTTTGCACTGCACCTGATAAAACCCCGGGCCATTTTCTTAGAGTCACTAAATTTCCCAAATTTTCTTTTTTCTCCTGCAATTGCAATTCCTTTGATGTTGCCTCCATTCCAGCGTGTTTGTAGGTCCTTCTTTTCTGTTTTGGCCTTCAGTGGGGATCAATTTTGGCAAGCTTTGCTGCATGTGCCTGCCCTTGGTGGCGTATGGCCTGCCTGCATTTTGATGGCTTTGACTTTGGGAAAGATTTTTTTCTTTTTTTTTTTTTTTTTTGTTGTTTCAGTATTCCTGCCATGTCCTTCATATCTTGCCCCCTAAGTTGTGTCTTCCTCCTTGACTTTTTCCCCTGCTTTTGCAACATCTGTGAGCTTAGTTTTGGCACCTTTTGGTCCTTTGCAATGCAGCTGATATCCTCACAGCCAATTTTTTCGGAGACGAAAATTCCCGATTTTCTGCTTTTTTCAATTGCATTTCATTTGATCCTATCTCTTTCCAGAGTGTTTGTAAGCCTTTCTTTTAGGATTCGCAAGATTCCTTTTCCCTTCCTGAAAGGAAATTTCATTTCCTTTTGGGAAGGGAAAAGGAATCTTGCGATTTCAATGGGGACCAATAGAGGAATCTTTGTTGCATGTCCCTGCACTTGATGGCAGGCCATGCCTTTTGATGGCTTTGACTTTGGGAAAGATTTTTTTCTTTTTTTGGTTGTTTTCTGAAGTGTTCATGCCATGTCCCTCATATCTTGCCCCCTAAGTTCTGCCTTCCTCCTTGACTTTTTCCCCTGCTTTTGCAACATCTGTGACCTTAGTTTTGGCATCTTTGGACCTTTGCACTGCACCTGATAAAACACCGGGCCATTTTCTTAGAGTCATTAAATTTCCCAAATTTTCTTTTTTTCTCCCCCAATTGCAATTCCTTTGATGTTGTCTCCATTCCAGCGTGTTTGTAGGTCCTTCTTTTCTGTTTTGGCCTTCAGTGGGGATCAATTTTGGCAAGCTTTGCTGCATGTGCCTGCCCTTGCTGGTGTATGGCCTGCCTGCATTTTGATGGCTTTAACTTTGGGAAAGGTTTTTTCTTTTTTTTTTTTATTATTTTAAGTATTCATGCCATGTCCCTTATATCTTGCCCCCTAAGTTGTGCCTTCCTCCTTGACTTTTTCCCCAGCTTTTGCAACATCTGTGAGCATAGTTTCGGCATCTTTTGGTCCTTTGCACTGCACCTGATATAAACCCAGGCCATTTTCTTAGAGTCACTAAATTTCCCAAATTTACATTTTTTCTCCTCCAATTGCAATTCCTTTGATGTTGTCTCCATTACAGCATGTTTGTAGGTCCTTCTTTTCTGTTTTGGCCTTCAGTGGGGATCAATTTTGGCAAGCTTTGCTGCATGTGCCTGCCCTTGGTGGCGTATGGCCTGCCTGCATTTTGATGGCTTTGACTTTGGGAAAGATTATTTCTATTTTTTTTTGGTTTCTTTTAAGTATTCATGCCATGTCCTTCATATCTTGCCCCTTAAGTGGTGTCTTCGTCCTTGACTTTTTCCCGTGCTTTTGCTACATCTGTGAGCTTCGTTTCAGCACCTTTTGGTCCTTTGCACTGCACCTGATAAAACCCCAGGCCATTTTCTAAGAGTCACTAAATTTCCCAAATTTTCTTTTTTTCTCCTCCAATTGCAAATCCTTTGATGGTGTCTCCATTCCAGCGTGTTTGTAAGTCCTTCTTTTCTGTTTTGGCCTTCAGTGGGCATCAATTTTGGCAAGCTTTGCTGCATGTGCCTGCCCTTGGTGGCGTATGGCCTGCCTGCATTTTGATGGCTTTGACTTTGGGAAAGATTGTTTCTTTTCTTTTTTTGTTTCTTTTTTTTAAGTATTCATGCCATGTCCCTCACATCTTGCCCCCTAAGTTGTGTCTTCCTCCTTGACTTTTTCCCCTGCTTTTGCAACATCTGTGAGCTTAGTTTTGCCACCTTTTGGTCCTTTGCAATGCAGCTGATTTCCTCACAGCCTATTTTTTGAAGAGACGATAAGTCCCGATTTTCTGCTTTTTTCAATTGCATTTCATTTGAACCTATCTCCTTTCCAGAGTGTTTGTAAGCATTTCTTTTGGGATCCGCAAGATTCCTTTTCCCTTCCCGAAAGGAAATTTCATTTCCTTTTGGGAAGGGAAAAGGAATCTTGCGATTTCAATGGGGACCAATAGAGGAATCTTTGGTGCATGTCCCTGCACTTGATGGCAGGCCTTGCCTTTTGATGTCTTTGACTTTGGAAAAGATTTTTTTCTTTTTTTGGTTATTTTCTGAAGTGTTCATGCCATGTCCCTCATATCTTGCCCCCTAAGTTGTGTCTTCCTCCTTGACTTTTTCCCCTGCTTTTGCAACACCTGTGAGCTTAGTTTTGGCATCTTTGGTCCTTTGTACTGCACATGATATACTGCCAGGCCATTTTCTTAGAGTCACTAAATTTCCCAAATTTTCTATTTTTCTCCTCCAATTGCAATTCCTTTGATATTGACTCCTTTCCAGCGTGTTTGTAAGTCCTTCTTTTCTGTTTTGGCCTTCAGTGGGGATCAATTTTGGCAAGCTTTGCTGCATGTGCCTGCCCTTGGTGGCGTATGGCCTGCCTGAATTTTGATGGCTTTGACTTTGGGAAAGATTTTTCTTTTTTTTTTTTTTATTATTTTAAGTATTCATGCCATGTCCCTCACATCTTGCTCACTAAGTTGTGTCTTCCTCCTTGACTTTTTCCCCTGCTTTTGCAACATCTGTGAGCTTAGTTTTGGCATCTTTTGGTCCTTTGCACTGCACCTGATAAAACCCCGGGCTCTTTTCTTAGAGTCACTAAATTTTCCAAATTTCCTTTTTTCTCCTCCAATTGCAATTCCTTTGATGTTGACTCCTTTCCAGCGTGTTTGTAGGTCCTTCTTTTCTGTTTTGGCCTGCAGTGGGGATCAATTTTGGCAAGCTTTGCTGCATGTGCCTGCCCTTGCTGGCGTATGGCCTGCCTGCATTTTGATGGCTTTAACTTTGGGAAAGATTTTTTCATTTTTTTTTTTTTATTATTTTAAGTGTTCATGCCATGTCCCTCACATCTGTCCCCCTAAGTTGTGTCTTCCTCCAAGACTTTTTCCCCTGCTTTTGCAACATCTGTGAGCTTAGTTTCGGCATCTTTTGGTCCTTTGCACTGCACCTGATATAAACGCAGACCATTTTCTTAGAGTCACTAAATTTCCAAATTTTCTATTTTTCTCCTCCAATTGCAATTCCTTTGATGTTGACTCCTTTCCTGCGTGTTTGTAGGTCCTTCTTTTCTCTTTTGGCATTCAGTGGGGATCAGTTTTGGCAAGCTTTGCTGCATGTGCCTGCCCTTGGTGGCGTATGGCCTGCTTGCATTTTGATGGCTTTGACTTTGGGAAAGATTTTTTCTTTTTTTTTTTTTTTTTTTGTTTTAAGTATTCATGCCATGTCCCTCACATCTTAAACCCCTAAGTTGTGTCTTCCTCTTTGACTTTTTCCCCTGCTTTTGCAACATCTGTGAGCTTAGTTTTGGCACCTATTGGTCCTTTGCAATGCACCTGATTTCCTCACAGCCTATTTTTTGAAGAGACTAAAATTCCCAATTTTCTGCTTTTTTCAATTGCATTTCATTTGATCCTATCTCCTTTCCAGAGTGTTTGTAAGCCTTTCTTTTGGGATTCGCAAGATTCCTTTTCCCTTCCCGAAAGGAAATTTCATTTCCTTTCGGGAAGGGAAAAGGAATCTTGTGATTTCAATGGGGACCAATAGAGGAATCTTTGGTGCATGTCCCTGCACTTGATGGCAGGCCATGCCTTTTGATGGCTTTGACTTTGGGAAAGATTTTTTTGTTCTTTATTTTTTTATTATTGCAAGTATTCCTGCCATGTCCCTCACATCTTGCCCCCTAAGTTGTATCTTCCTCCTTGACTTTTTCCCCGGATTTTGCAACATCTGTGAGCTTAGTTTTGGCACCTTTTGGTCTTTTGCACTGCACCTGATAAAAAACCGGGCCATTTCATTAGAGTCACTAAATTTCCCAAATTTTCAATTTTCCCCTGCAATTGCAATTCCTTTGATGTTGACTCCTTTCGAGCGTGTTTGTAGGTCCTTCTTTTCTGTTTTGGCCTTCAGTGGGGATCAATTTTGGCAAGCTTTGCTGCATGTGCCTGCCCTTGGTGGCGTATGGCCTGCCTGCATTTTGATGGCTTTGACTTTGGGAAAGATTTTTTCTATTTTTTTTTTTATTATTTTAAGTATTCATGCCATGTCCCTCACATCTTGCCCCCTAAGTTGTGTCTTCCTCCTTGACTTTTTCCCCTGCTTTTGCAACATCTGTGAGCTTAGTTTTGCCACCTTTTGGTCCTTTGCAATGCAGCTGATATAAACCCAGGCCATTTTCTTAGAGTCACTAAATTTCCAAAACTATCTTTTTTTCTCCTCCAATTGCAATTCCTTTGATGTTGTCTCCATTCCAGCGTGTTTGTAGGTCCTTCTTTTCTGTTTTGGCCTTCAGTGGGGATCAATTTTGGCAAGCTTTGCTGCATGTGCCTGCCCTTGGTGACGTATGGCCTGCCTGCATTTTGATGGCTTTGACTTTGGGAAAGATTTTTCCTTTTTTTTTTTTTTTTTATTTTAGGTGTTCATGCCATGTCCCTCACATCTTGCTCCCTAAGTTGTGTCTTCCTCCTTGACTTTTTCCCCTGCTTTTGCAACATCTGTGAGCTTAGTTTTGGCACCTTTTGGTCCTTTGCACAGCACATGATATACTGCCCGGCCATTTTCTTAGAGTCACTAAATTTCCAAAATTTTATTTTTTTCTCCTCCAATTGCAATTCCTTTGATGTTGACACCTTTCCAGCGTGTTTGTAGGTCCTTCTTTTCTGTTTTGGCCTTCAGTGGGGATCAATTTTGGCAAGCTTTGCTGCATGTGCCTGCCCTTGGTGGCGTATGGCCTGCCTGCATTTTGATGGCTTTGACTTTGGGAAAGATTTTTTCTTTTTTTTTTCTTTTTTGTTTTAAGTATTCATGCCATGTCCCTCACATCTTGCCCCCTAAGTTGTGTCTTCCTCCTTGACTTTTTCCCCTGCTTTTGCAACATCTGTGAGCTTAGTTTTGGCATCTTTGGTCCTTTGCACTGCATATGATATACTGCCAGGCCATTTTCTTAGAGTCACTAAATTTCCCAAATTTTCTTTTTTTCTCCTCCAATTGCAATTCCTTTGATGTTGACTCCTTTCCAGCGTGTTTGTAGGTCCTTCTTTTCTGTTTTGGCCTTCAGTGGGGATCAATTTTGGCAAGCTTTGCTGCATGTGCCTGCCCTTGGTGGCGTATGGCCTGCCTGCATTTTGATGGCTTTGACTTTGGGAAAGATTTTTTCTTTTTTTTTTCTTTTTTGTTTTAAGTATTCATGCCATGTCCCTCACATCTTGCTCCCTAAGTTGTGTCTTCCTCCTTGACTTTTTCCCCTGCTTTTGCAACATCTGTGAGCTTAGTTTTGGCACCTTTTGATCCTTTGCAATGCAGCTGATTTCCTCACAGCCTATTTTTTAAGAGACAAAAATTCCCGATTTTCTGCTTTTTTCAATTGCATTTGATTTGATCCTATTTCATTTCCAAAGTGTTTGTAAGCCTTTCTTTTGGGATTCGCAAGATTCCTTTTCCCTTCCCGAAAGGAAATTTCATTTCCTTTCGGGAAGGGAAAAGGAATCTTTCGATTTCAATGGGGACCAATAGAGGAATCTTTGGTGCATGTCCCTGCACTTGATGGCAGGCCATGCCTTTTGATGTCTTTGACTTTGGGAAAGATTTTTTCTTTTTTTGGTTGTTTTCTGAAGTGTTCATGCCATGTCCCTCATATCTTGCCCCCTAAGTTCTGTCTTCCTCCTTGACTTTTTCCCCTGCTTTTGCAACATCTGTGAGCTTAGTTTTGGCATCTTTGGTCCTTTGCACTGCACATGATATACTGCCAGGCCATTTTCTTAGAGTCACTAAATTTCCCAAATTTTCCTTTTTCCTCCTCCAATTGCAATTCCTTTGATGTTGTCTCCATTCCAGCGTGTTTGTAGGTCCTTCTTTTCTGTTTTGGCCTTCAGTGGGGATCAATTTTGGCAAGCTTTGCTGCATGTGCCTGCCCTTGCTGGTGTATGGCCTGCCTGCATTTTGATGGCTTTAACTTTGGGAAAGATTTTTTCATTTAATTTTTTTTTTATTATTTTAAGTATTCATGCCATGTCCCTCATATCTTGCCCCCTAAGTTGTGCCTTCCTCCTTGACTTTTTCCCCAGCTTTTGCAACATCTGTGAGCATAGTTTCGGCATCTTTTGGTCCTTTGCACTGCACCTGATATAAACCCAGGCCATTTTCTTAGAGTCACTAAATTTCCCAAATTTACTTTTTTTCTCCTCCAATTGCAATTCCTTTGATGTTGTCTCCATTACAGCATGTTTGTAGGTCCTTCTTTTCTGTTTTGGCCTTCAGTGGGGATCAATTTTGGCAAGCTTTGCTGCATGTTCCTGCCCTTGGTGGCGTATGGCCTGCCTGCATTTTGATGGCTTTGACTTTGGGAAAGATTATTTCTATTTTTTTTTTTTTGTTTCTTTTAAGTATTCATGCCATGTCCTTCATACCTTGCCCCTTAAGTGGTGTCTTCGTCCTTGACTTTTTCCCGTGCTTTTGCTACATCTGTGAGCTTCGTTTCGGCACCTTTTGGTCCTTTGCAATGCACCTGATAAAACCCCAGGCCATTTTCTAAGAGTCACTAAATTTCCCAAATTTTCTTTTTTTCTCCTCCAATTGCAATTCCTTTGATGGTGTCTCCATTCCAGCGTGTTTGTAAGTCCTTCTTTTCTGTTTTGGCCTTCAGTGGGGATCAATTTTGGCAAGCTTTGCTGCATGTGCCTGCCCTTGGTGGCGTATGGCCTGCCTGCATTTTGATGGCTTTGACTTTGGGAAAGATTGTTTCTTTTCTTTTTTTGTTTCTTTTTTTAAGTATTCATGCCATGTCCCTCACATCTTGCCCCCTAAGTTGTGTCTTCCTCCTTGACTTTTTCCCCTGCTTTTGCAACATCTGTGAGCTTAGTTTTGCCACCTTTTGGTCCTTTGCAATGCAGCTGATTTCCTCACAGCCTATTTTTTGAAGAGACGATAAGTCCCGATTTTCTGCTTTTTTCAATTGCATTTCATTTGAACCTATCTCATTTCCAGAGTGTTTGTAAGCATTTCTTTTGGGATCCGCAAGATTCCTTTTCCCTTCCCGAAAGGAAATTTCATTTCCTTTTGGGAAGGGAAAAGGAATCTTGCGATTTCAATGGGGACCAATAGAGGAATCTTTGGTGCATGTCCCTGCACTTGATGGCAGGCCTTGCCTTTTGATGTCTTTGACTTTGGAAAAGATTTTTTTCTTTTTTTGGTTATTTTCTGAAGTGTTCATGCCATGTCCCTCACATCTTGCCCCCTAAGTTCTGTCTTCCTCCTTGACTTTTTCCCCTGCTTTTGCAACACCTGTGAGCTTAGTTTTGGCATCTTTGGTCCTTTGCACTGCACATGATATACTGCCAGGCCATTTTCTTAGAGTCTCTAAATTTCCCAAATTTTCTATTTTTCTCCTCCAATTGCAATTCCTTTGATGTTGACTCCTTTCCAGCGTGTTTGTAGGTCCTTCTTTTCTGTTTTGGCCTTCAGTGGGGATCAATTTTGGCAAGCTTTGCTGCATGTGCCTGCCCTTGGTGGCGTATGGCCTGCCTGCATTTTGATGGCTTTGACTTTGGGAAAGATTTTTCTTTTTTTTTTTTTATTATTTTAAGTATTCATGCCATGTCCCTCACATCTTGCTCACTAAGTTGTGTCTTCCTCCTTGACTTTTTCCCCTGCTTTTGCAACATCTGTGAGCTTAGTTTTGGCACCTTTTGGTCCTTTGCACTGCACCTGGTAAAACCACGGGCCATTTTCTTAGAGTCACTAAATTTCCCAAATTTTCATTTTTCTCCTGCAATTGCAATTCCTTTGATGTTGTCTCCATTCCAGCGTGTTTGTAGGTCCTTCTTTTCTGTTTTGGCCTTCAGTGGGGATCAATTTTGGCAAGCTTTGCTGCATGTGCCTGCACTTGCTGGCTTATGGCCTGCCTGCATTTTGATGGCTTTGACTTTGGGAAAGATTTTTTCTTTTTTTTTTTTTTTTATTTTAGGTGTTCATGCCATGTCCCTCACATCTTGCTCCATAAGTTGTGTCTTCCTCCTTGACTTTTTCCCCTGCTTTTGCAACATCTGTGAGCTTTGGTTTGGCACCTTTTGGTCCTTTGTACAGCACATGATAAACTGCCAGGCCATTTTCTTAGAGTCACTAAATTTCCAAAATTTTATTTTTTTCTCCTCCAATTGCAATTCCTTTGATGTTGACTCCTTTCCAGCGTGTTTGTAGGTCCTTCTTTTCTGTTTTGGCCTTCAGTGGGGATCAATTTTGGCAAGCTTTGCTGCATGTGCCTGCCCTTGGTGGCGTATGGCCTGCCTGCATTTTGATGGCTTTGACTTTGGGAAAGATTTTTTCTTTTTTTTTTCTATTTTTCATGCCATGTCCCTCACATCTTGCCCCCTAAGTTGTGTCTTCCTCCTAGACTTTTTCCCCGGCTTTTGCCACATCTGTGAGCTTAGTTTTGGCATCTTTGGTCCTTTGCACTGCACATGATATACTGCCAGGCCATTTTCTTAGAGTCACTAAATTTCCCAAATTTTCTTTTTTTCTCCTCCAATTGCAATTCCTTTGATATTGACTCCTTTCCAGCGTGTTTGTAGGTCCTTCTTTCCTGTTTTGGCCTTCAGTGGGGATCAATTTTGGCAAGCTTTGCTGCATGTGCCTGCCCTTGGTGGCCTATGGCCTGCCTGCATTTTGATGGCTTTGACTTTGGGATGGATTTTTTCTTTTTTTTTTTCTTTTTTATTTTAAGTATTCATGCCATGTCCCTCACATCTTGCCCCCTAAGTTGTGTCTTCCTCCTAGACTTTTTCCCCTGCTTTTGCATCATCTGTGAGCTTAGTTTTGGCACCTTTTGGTCCTTTGCAATGCAGCTGATTTCCTCACAGCCAATTTTTTCAGAGACGAAAATTCCCGATTTTCTGCTTTTTTCAATTGCATTTCATTTGAACCTATCTCCTTTCCAGAGTGTTTGTAAGCCTTTCTTTTAGGATTCGCAAGATTCCTTTTCCCTTCCTGAAAGGAAATTTCATTTCCTTTCGGGAAGGGAAAAGGAATCTTGCGATTTCAATGGGGACCAATAGAGGAATCTTTGTTGCATGTCCCTGCACTTCATGGCAGGCCATGCCTTTTGATGGCTTTGACTTTGGGAAAGATTTTTTTCTTTTTTTGGTTGTTTTCTGAAGTGTTCATGCCATGTCCCTCATATCTTGCCCCCTAAGTTCTGTCTTCCTCCTTGACTTTTTCCCCTGCTTTTGCAACATCTGTGAGCTTAGTTTTGGCATCTTTGGACCTTTGCACTGCACCTGATAAAACACCGGGCCATTTTCTAACAGTCATTAAATTTCCCAAATTTTCTTTTTTTCTCCCCCAATTGCAATTCCTTTGATGTTGTCTCCATTCCAGCGTGTTTGTAGGTCCTTCTTTTCTGTTTTGGCCTTCAGTGGGGATCAATTTTGGCAAGCTTTGCTGCATGTGCCTGCCCTTGGTGGCGTATGGCCTGCCTGCATTTTGATGGCTTTAACTTTGGGAAAGATTTTTTCTTTTTTTTTTTTTTAATATTTTAAGTATTCATGCCATGTCCCTCATATCTTGCCCCCTGTTGTGTCTTCCTCCTTGACTTTTTCCCCTGCTTTTGCAACATCTGTGAGCTTAGTTTTGGCACCTTTTGGTCCTTTGCAATGCAGCTGATTTCCTCACAGCCTATTTGTTGGAGAGACGATAAGTCCCGATTTTCTGATTTTTTCAATTGCATTTCATTTGAACCTATCTCCTTTCCAGAGTGTTTGTAAGCCTTTCTTTTTGGATCCGCAAGATTCCTTTTCCCTTCCCGAAAGGAAATTTCATTTCCTTTCGGGAAGGGAAAAGGAATCTTGCGATTTCAATGGGGACCAATAGAGGAATCTTTGGTGCATGTCCCTGCACTTGATGGCAGGCCATGCCTTTTGATGTCTCTGACTATGGGAAAGATGTTTTTCTTTTTTTGGTTGTTTTCTGAAGTGTTCATGCCATGTCCCTCATATCTTGCCCCCTAAGTTGTGTCTTCCTTCTAGACTTTTTCCCCTGCTTTTGCAACATTTGTGAGCTTAGTTTTGGCATCTTTTGGTCATTTGCACTGCACCTGATAAAAACCCAGGCCATTTTCTTAGAGTCACTATATTTCCCAAATTTTCGTTTTTTCTCCTCCAGTTGCAATTCCTTTGATGTTGACTCTTTCCAGCGTGTTTGTAAGTCCTTTTTTCTGTTTTGGCCTTCAGTGGGGATCAATTTTGGCAAGCTTTGCTGCATGTGCCTGCCCTTGCTGGTGTATGGCCTGCCTGCATTTTGATGGCTTTGACTTTGGAAAAATTATTTCTATTTTTTTTTTTTGGTTTCTTTTAAGTATTCATGCCATGTCCCTCACATCTTGCCACCTAAGTTGTGTCTTCCTCCTTGACTTTTTCCCCTGCTTTTGCAACATCTGTGAGCTTAGTTTTGCCACCTTTTGGTCCTTTGCAATGCAGCTGATTTCCTCACAGCCTATTTTTTGAAGAGACGATAAGTCCCGATTTTCTGCTTTTTTCAATTGCATTTCATTTGAACCTATCTCATTTCCAGAGTGTTTGTAAGCATTTCTTTTGGGATCCGCAAGATTCCTTTTCCCTTCCCGAAAGGAAATTTCATTTCCTTTTGGGAAGGGAAAAGGAATCTTGCGATTTCAATGGGGACCAATAGAGGAATCTTTGGTGCATGTCCCTGCACTTGATGGCAGGCCTTGCCTTTTGATGTCTTTGACTTTGGAAAAGATTTTTTTCTTTTTTTGGTTGTTTTCTGAAGTGTTCATGCCATGTCCCTCACATCTTGCCCCCTAAGTTCTGTCTTCCTCCTTGACTTTTTCCCCTGCTTTTGCAACACCTGTGAGCTTAGTTTTGGCATCTTTGGTCCTTTGCACTGCACATGATATACTGCCAGGCCATTTTCTTAGAGTCTCTAAATTTCCCAAATTTTCTATTTTTCTCCTCCAATTGCAATTCCTTTGATGTTGACTCCTTTCCAGCGTGTTTGTAAGTCCTTCTTTTCTGTTTTGGCCTTCAGTGGGGATCAATTTTGGCAAGCTTTGCTGCATGTGCCTGCCCTCGGTGGCGTATGGCCTGCCTGCATTTTGATGGCTTTGACTTTGGGAAAGATTTTTTCTATTTTTTTTTTTATTATTGTAAGTATTCATGCCATGTCCCTCACATCTTGCCCCCTAAGTTGTGTCTTCCTCCTTGACTTTTTCCCCTGCTTTTGCAACATCTGTGAGCTTAGTTTTGGCACCTTTTGGTCCTTTGCACTGCACCTGGTAAAACCACGGGCCATTTTCTTAGAGTCACTAAATTTCCCAAATTTTCATTTTTCTCCTGCAATTGCAATTCCTTTGATGTTGTCTCCATTCCAGCGTGTTTGTAGGTCCTTCTTTTCTGTTTTGGCCTTCAGTGGGGATCAATTTTGGCAAGCTTTGCTGCATGTGCCTGCCCTTGGTGACGTATGGCCTGCCTGCATTTTGATGGCTTTGACTTTGGGAAAGATTTTTCCTTTTTTTTTTTTTTTTATTTTAGGTGTTCATGCCATGTCCCTCACATCTTGCTCCCTAAGTTGTGTCTTCCTCCTTGACTTTTTCCCCTGCTTTTGCAACATCTGTGAGCTTAGTTTTGGCACCTTTTGGTCCTTTGCACAGCACATGATATACTGCCAGGCCATTTTCTTAGAGTCACTAAATTTCCAAAATTTTATTTTTTTCTCCTCCAATTGCAATTCCTTTGATGTTGACACCTTTCCAGCGTGTTTGTAGGTCCTTCTTTTCTGTTTTGGCCTTCAGTGGGGATCAATTTTGGCAAGCTTTGCTGCATGTGCCTGCCCTTGGTGGCGTATGGCCTGCCTGCATTTTGATGGCTTTGACTTTGGGAAAGATTTTTTCTTTTTTTTTTCTTTTTTGTTTTAAGTATTCATGCCATGTCCCTCACATCTTGCCCCCTAAGTTGTGTCTTCCTCCTTGACTTTTTCCCCTGCTTTTGCAACATCTGTGAGCTTAGTTTTGGCATCTTTGGTCCTTTGCACTGCACATGATATACTGCCAGGCCATTTTCTTAGAGTCACTAAATTTCCCAAATTTTCTTTTTTTCTCCTCCAATTGCAATTCCTTTGATGTTGACTCCTTTCCAGCGTGTTTGTAGGTCCTTCTTTTCTGTTTTGGCCTTCAGTGGGGATCAATTTTGGCAAGCTTTGCTGCATGTGCCTGCCCTTGGTGGCGTATGGCCTGCCTGCATTTTGATGGCTTTGACTTTGGGAAAGATTTTTTCTTTTTTTTTTCTTTTTTGTTTTAAGTATTCATGCCATGTCCCTCACATCTTGCTCCCTAAGTTGTGTCTTCCTCCTTGACTTTTTCCCCTGCTTTTGCAACATCTGTGAGCTTAGTTTTGGCACCTTTTGGTCCTTTGCACTGCACCTGGTAAAACCACGGGCCATTTTCTTAGAGTCACTAAATTTCCCAAATTTTCATTTTTCTCCTGCAATTGCAATTCCTTTGATGTTGTCTCCATTCCAGCGTGTTTGTAGGTCCTTCTTTTCTGTTTTGGCCTTCAGTGGGGATCAATTTTGGCAAGCTTTGCTGCATGTGCCTGCACTTGCTGGCTTATGGCCTGCCTGCATTCTGATGGCTTTGACTTTGGGAAAGATTTTTTCTTTTTTTTTTTTTTTTATTTTAGGTGTTCATGCCATGTCCCTCACATCTTGCTCCCTAAGTTGTGTCTTCCTCCTTGACTTTTTCCCCTGCTTTTGCAACATCTGTGACCTTAGTTTTGGCACATTTTGGTCCTTTGTACAGCACATGATATACTGCCAGGCCATTTTCTTAGAGTCACTAAATTTCCAAAATTTTATTTTTTTCTCCTCCAATTGCAATTCCTTTGATGTTGACTCCTTTCCAGCGTGTTTGTAGGTCCTTCTTTTCTGTTTTGGCCTTCAGTGGGGATCAATTTTGGCAAGCTTTGCTGCATGTGCCTGCCCTTGGTGGCGTATGGCCTGCCTGCATTTTGATGGCTTTGACTTTGGGAAAGATTTTTTCTTTTTTTTTTCTATTTTTCATGCCATGTCCCTCACATCTTGCTCCCTAAGTTGTGTCTTCCTCCTTGACTTTTTCCCCTGCTTTTGCAACATCTGTGAGCTTAGTTTTGGCACCTTTTGGTCCTTTCCACAGCACATGATATACTGCCAGGCCATTTTCTTAGAGTCACTAAATTTCCAAAATTTTATTTTTTTCTCCTCCAATTGCAATTCCTTTGATGTTGACTCCTTTCCAGCGTGTTTGTAGGTCCTTCTTTTCTGTTTTGGCCTTCAGTGGGGATCAATTTTGGCAAGCTTTGCTGCATGTGCCCTCCCTTGGTGGCGAATGGCCTGCCTGCATTTTGATGGCTTTGACTTTGGGAAAGATTTTTTCTTTTTTTTTTCTATTTTTCATGCCATGTCCCTCACTTCTTGCCCCCTAAGTTGTGTCTTCCTCCTAGACTTTTTCCCCGGCCTTTGCCACATCTGTGAGCTTAGTTTTGGCATCTTTGGTCCTTTGCACTGCACATGATATACTGCCAGGCCATTTTCTTAGAGTCATTAAATTTCCCAAATTTTCTTTTTTTCTCCTCCAATTGCAATTCCTTTGATGTTGACTCCTTTCCAGCGTGTTTGTAGGTCCTTCTTTTCTGTTTTGGCCTTCAGTGGGCATCAATTTTGGCAAGCTTTGCTGCATGTGCCTGCCCTTGGTGGCGTATGGCCTGCCTGCATTTTGATGGCTTTGACTTTGGGAAAGATTTTTTCTTTTTTTTTTTCTTTTTTATTTTAAGTATTCATGCCATGTCCCTCACATCTTGCCCCCTAAGTTGTGTCTTCCTCCTAGACTTTTTCCCCTGCTTTTGCATCATCTGTGAGCTTAGTTTTGGCACCTTTTGGTCCTTTGCAATGCAGCTGATTTCCTCACAGCCAATTTTTTCAGAGACGAAAATTCCCGATTTTCTGCTTTTTTCAATTGCATTTCATTTGAACCTATCTCCTTTCCAGAGTGTTTGTAAGCCTTTCTTTTAGGATTCGCAAGATTCCTTTTCCCTTCCTGAAAGGAAATTTCATTTCCTTTCGGGAAGGGAAAAGGAATCTTGCGATTTCAATGGGGACCAATAGAGGAATCTTTGTTGCATGTCCCTGCACTTGATGGCAGGCCATGCCTTTTGATGGCTTTGACTTTGGGAAAGATTTTTTTCTTTTTTTGGTTGTTTTCTGAAGTGTTCATGCCATGTCCCTCATATCTTGCCCCCTAAGTTCTGTCTTCCTCCTTGACTTTTTCCCCTGCTTTTGCAACATCTGTGAGCTTAGTTTTGGCATCTTTGGACCTTTGCACTGCACCTGATAAAACACCGGGCCATTTTCTAACAGTCATTAAATTTCCCAAATTTTCTTTTTTTCTCCCCCAATTGCAATTCCTTTGATGTTGTCTCCATTCCAGCGTGTTTGTAGGTCCTTCTTTTCTGTTTTGGCCTTCAGTGGGGATCAATTTTGGCAAGCTTTGCTGCATGTGCCTGCCCTTGGTGGCGTATGGCCTGCCTGCATTTTGATGGCTTTAACTTTGGGAAAGATTTTTTCTTTTTTTTTTTTTTAATATTTTAAGTATTCATGCCATGTCCCTCATATCTTGCCCCCTGTTGTGTCTTCCTCCTTGACTTTTTCCCCTGCTTTTGCAACATCTGTGAGCTTAGTTTTGGCACCTTTTGGTCCTTTGCAATGCAGCTGATTTCCTCACAGCCTATTTGTTGGAGAGACGATAAGTCCCGATTTTCTGATTTTTTCAATTGCATTTCATTTGAACCTATCTCCTTTCCAGAGTGTTTGTAAGCCTTTCTTTTTGGATCCGCAAGATTCCTTTTCCCTTCCCGAAAGGAAATTTCATTTCCTTTCGGGAAGGGAAAAGGAATCTTGCGATTTCAATGGGGACCAATAGAGGAATCTTTGGTGCATGTCCCTGCACTTGATGGCAGGCCATGCCTTTTGATGTCTCTGACTATGGGAAAGATGTTTTTCTTTTTTTGGTTGTTTTCTGAAGTGTTCATGCCATGTCCCTCATATCTTGCCCCCTAAGTTGTGTCTTCCTTCTAGACTTTTTCCCCTGCTTTTGCAACATTTGTGAGCTTAGTTTTGGCATCTTTTGGTCATTTGCACTGCACCTGATAAAAACCCAGGCCATTTTCTTAGAGTCACTATATTTCCCAAATTTTCGTTTTTTCTCCTCCAGTTGCAATTCCTTTGATGTTGACTCTTTCCAGCGTGTTTGTAAGTCCTTCTTTTCTGTTTTGGCCTTCAGTGGGGATCAATTTTGGCAAGCTTTGCTGCATGTGCCTGCCCTTGCTGGTGTATGGCCTGCCTGCATTTTGATGGCTTTGACTTTGGGAAAGATTTTTTCATTTTATTTTTTTTTTATTATTTTAAGTATTCATGCCATGTCCCTCATATCTTGCCCCCTAAGTTGTGCCTTCCTCCTTGACTTTTTCCCCAGCTTTTGCAACAACTGTGAGCATAGTTTCGGCATCTTTTGGTCCTTTGCACTGCACCTGATATAAACCCAGGCCATTTTCTTAGAGTCACTAAATTTCCCAAATTTACTTTTTTTCTCCTCCAATTGCAATTCCTTTGATGTTGTCTCCATTACAGCATGTTTGTAGGTCCTTCTTTTCTGTTTTGGCCTTCAGTGGGGATCAATTTTGGCAAGCTTTGCTGCATGTGCCTGCCCTTGGTGGCGTATGGCCTGCCTGCATTTTGATGGCTTTGACTTTGGGAAAGATTATTTCTATTTTTTTTTTTTGGTTTCTTTTAAGTATTCATGCCATGTCCTTCATATCTTGCCCCTTAATTGGTGTCTTCGTCCTTGACTTTTTCCCGTGCTTTTGCTACATCTGTGAGCTTCGTTTCGGCACCTTTTGGTCCTTTGCACTGCACCTGATAAAACCCCAGGCCATTTTCTAAGAGTCACTAAATTTCCCAAATTTTCTTTTTTTCTCCTCCAATTGCAATTCCTTTGATGGTGTCTCCATTCCAGCGTGTTTGTAAGTCCTTCTTTTCTGTTTTGGCCTTCAGTGGGGATCAATTTTGGCAAGCTTTGCTGCATGTGCCTGCCCTTGGTGGCGTATGGCCTGCCTGCATTTTGATGGCTTTGACTTTGGGAAAGATTGTTTCTTTTCTTTTTTTGTTTCTTTTTTTAAGTATTCATGCCATGTCCCTCACATCTTGCCCCCTAAGTTGTGTCTTCCTCCTTGACTTTTTCCCCTGCTTTTGCAACATCTGTGAGCTTAGTTTTGCCACCTTTTGGTCCTTTGCAATGCAGCTGATTTCCTCACAGCCTATTTTTTGAAGAGACGATAAGTCCCGATTTTCTGCTTTTTTCAATTGCATTTCATTTGAACCTATCTCATTTCCAGAGTGTTTGTAAGCATTTCTTTTGGGATCCGCAAGATTCCTTTTCCCTTCCCGAAAGGAAATTTCATTTCCTTTTGGGAAGGGAAAAGGAATCTTGCGATTTCAATGGGGACCAATAGAGGAATCTTTGGTGCATGTCCCTGCACTTGATGGCAGGCCTTGCCTTTTGATGTCTTTGACTTTGGAAAAGATTTTTTTCTTTTTTTGGTTGTTTTCTGAAGTGTTCATGCCATGTCCCTCACATCTTGCCCCCTAAGTTCTGTCTTCCTCCTTGACTTTTTCCCCTGCTTTTGCAACACCTGTGAGCTTAGTTTTGGCATCTTTGGTCCTTTGCACTGCACATGATATACTGCCAGGCCATTTTCTTAGAGTCACTAAATTTCCCAAATTTTCTTTTTTTCTCCTCCAATTGCAATTCCTTTGATGTTGACTCCTTTCCAGCGTGTTTGTAAGTCCTTCTTTTCTGTTTTGGCCTTCAGTGGGGATCAATTTTGGCAAGCTTTGCTGCATGTGCCTGCCCTTGGTGGCGTATGGCCTGCCTGCATTTTGATGGCTTTGACTTTGGGAAAGATTTTTCTTTTTTTTTTTTTTATTATTTTAAGTATTCATGCCATGTCCCTCACATCTTGCTCACTAAGTTGTGTCTTCCTCCTTGACTTTTTCCCCTGCTTTTGCAACATCTGTGAGCTTAGTTTTGGCACCTTTTGGTCCTTTGCACTGCACCTGGTAAAACCACGGGCCATTTTCTTAGAGTCACTAAATTTCCCAAAATTTCATTTTTCTCCTGCAATTGCAATTCCTTTGATGTTGTCTCCATTCCAGCGTGTTTGTAGGTCCTTCTTTTCTGTTTTGGCCTTCAGTGGGGATCAATTTTGGCAAGCTTTGCTGCATGTGCCTGCACTTGCTGGCTTATGGCCTGCCTGCATTTTGATGGCTTTGACTTTGGGAAAGATTTTTTCATTTTTTTTTTTTTATTATTTTAAGTGTTCATGCCATGTCCCTCACATCTTGCCCCCTAAGTTGTGTCTTCCTCCTTGACTTTTTCCCCTGCTTTTGCAACATCTGTGAGCTTAGTTTTGGCACCTTTTGGTCCTTTCCACAGCACATGATATACTGTCAGGCCATTTTCTTAGAGTCACTAAATTTCCAAAATTTTATTTTTTTCTCCTCCAATTGCAATTCCTTTGATGTTGACTCCTTTCCAGCGTGTTTGTAGGTCCTTCTTTTCTGTTTTGGCCTTCAGTGGGGATCAATTTTGGCAAGCTTTGCTGCATGTGCCCTCCCTTGGTGGCGAATGGCCTGCCTGCATTTTGATGGCTTTGACTTTGGGAAAGATTTTTTCTTTTTTTTTTCTATTTTTCATGCCATGTCCCTCACTTCTTGCCCCCTAAGTTGTGTCTTCCTCCTAGACTTTTTCCCCGGCTTTTGCCACATCTGTGAGCTTAGTTTTGGCATCTTTGGTCCTTTGCACTGCACATGATATACTGCCAGGCCATTTTCTTAGAGTCACTAAATTTCCCAAATTTTCTTTTTTTCTCCTCCAATTGCAATTCCTTTGATATTGACTCCTTTCGAGCGTGTTTGTAGGTCCTTCTTTTCTGTTTTGGCCTTCAGTGGGGATCAATTTTGGCAAGCTTTGCTGCATGTGCCTGCCCTCGGTGGCGTATGGCCTGCCTGCATTTTGATGGCTTTGACTTTGGGAAAGATTTTTTCATTTTTTTTTTTTTATTATTTTAAGTGTTCATGCCATGTCCCTCACATCTTGCCCCCTAAGTTGTGTCTTCCTCCTTGACTTTTTCCCCTGCTTTTGCAACATCTGTGAGCTTAGTTTTGGCACCTTTTGGTCCTTTGCACTGCACCTGGTAAAACCACGGGCCATTTTCTTAGAGTCACTAAATTTCCCAAATTTTCATTTTTCTCCTGCAATTGCAATTCCTTTGATGTTGTCTCCATTCCAGCGTGTTTGTAGGTCCTTCTTTTCTGTTTTGGCCTTCAGTGGGGATCAATTTTGGCAAGCTTTGCTGCATGTGCCTGCACTTGCTGGCTTATGGCCTGCCTGCATTCTGATGGCTTTGACTTTGGGAAAGATTTTTTCTTTTTTTTTTTTTTTTATTTTAGGTGTTCATGCCATGTCCCTCACATCCCTCTCCCTAAGTTGTGTCTTCCTCCTTGACTTTTTCCCCTGCTTTTGCAACATCTGTGAGCTTTGTTTTGGCACCTTTTGGTCCTTTGTACAGCACATGATATACTGCCAGGCCATTTTCTTAGAGTCACTAAATTTCCAAAATTTTATTTTTTTCTCCTCCAATTGCAATTCCTTTGATGTTGACTCCTTTCCAGCGTGTTTGTAGGTCCTTCTTTTCTGTTTTGGCCTTCAGTGGGGATCAATTTTGGCAAGCTTTGCTGCATGAGCCTGCCCTTGGTGGCGTATGGCCTGCCTGCATTTTGATGGCTTTGACTTTGGGAAAGATTTTTTCTTTTTTTTTTCTATTTTTCATGCCATGTCCCTCACTTCTTGCCCCCTAAGTTGTGTCTTCCTCCTAGACTTTTTCCCCGGCTTTTGCCACATCTGTGAGCTTAGTTTTGGCATCTTTGGTCCTTTGCACTGCACATGATATACTGCCTGGCCATTTTCTTAGAGTCATTAAATTTCCCAAATTTTCTTTTTTTCTCCTCCAATTGCAATTCCTTTGATGTTGACTCCTTTCCAGCGTGTTTGTAGGTCCTTCTTTTCTGTTTTGGCCTTCAGTGGGCATCAATTTTGGCAAGCTTTGCTGCATGTGCCTGCCCTTGGTGGCGTATGGCCTGCCTGCATTTTGATGGCTTTGACTTTGGGAAAGATTTTTTCTTTTTTTTTTTCTTTTTTATTTTAAGTATTCATGCCATGTCCCTCACATCTTGCCCCCTAAGTTGTGTCTTCCTCCTAGACTTTTTCCCCTGCTTTTGCATCATCTGTGAGCTTAGTTTTGGCACCTTTTGGTCCTTTGCAATGCAGCTGATTTCCTCACAGCCAATTTTTTCAGAGACGAAAATTCCCGATTTTCTGCTTTTTTCAATTGCATTTCATTTGAACCTATCTCCTTTCCAGAGTGTTTGTAAGCCTTTCTTTTAGGATTCGCAAGATTCCTTTTCCCTTCCTGAAAGGAAATTTCATTTCCTTTCGGGAAGGGAAAAGGAATCTTGCGATTTCAATGGGGACCAATAGAGGAATCTTTGTTGCATGTCCCTGCACTTGATGGCAGGCCATGCCTTTTGATGGCTTTGACTTTGGGAAAGATTTTTTTCTTTTTTTGGTTGTTTTCTGAAGTGTTCATGCCATGTCCCTCATATCTTGCCCCCTAAGTTCTGTCTTCCTCCTTGACTTTTTCCCCTGCTTTTGCAACATCTGTGAGCTTAGTTTTGGCATCTTTGGACCTTTGCACTGCACCTGATAAAACACCGGGCCATTTTCTAACAGTCATTAAATTTCCCAAATTTTCTTTTTTTCTCCCCCAATTGCAATTCCTTTGATGTTGTCTCCATTCCAGCGTGTTTGTAGGTCCTTCTTTTCTGTTTTGGCCTTCAGTGGGGATCAATTTTGGCAAGCTTTGCTGCATGTGCCTGCCCTTGGTGGCGTATGGCCTGCCTGCATTTTGATGGCTTTAACTTTGGGAAAGATTTTTTCTTTTTTTTTTTTTTAATATTTTAAGTATTCATGCCATGTCCCTCATATCTTGCCCCCTGTTGTGTCTTCCTCCTTGACTTTTTCCCCTGCTTTTGCAACATCTGTGAGCTTAGTTTTGGCACCTTTTGGTCCTTTGCAATGCAGCTGATTTCCTCACAGCCTATTTGTTGGAGAGACGATAAGTCCCGATTTTCTGATTTTTTCAATTGCATTTCATTTGAACCTATCTCCTTTCCAGAGTGTTTGTAAGCCTTTCTTTTTGGATCCGCAAGATTCCTTTTCCCTTCCCGAAAGGAAATTTCATTTCCTTTCGGGAAGGGAAAATGAATCTTGCGATTTCAATGGGGACCAATAGAGGAATCTTTGGTGCATGTCCCTGCACTTGATGGCAGGCCATGCCTTTTGATGTCTCTGACTATGGGAAAGATGTTTTTCTTTTTTTGGTTGTTTTCTGAAGTGTTCATGCCATGTCCCTCATATCTTGCCCCCTAAGTTCTGTCTTCCTTCTAGACTTTTTCCCCTGCTTTTGCAACATTTGTGAGCTTAGTTTTGGCATCTTTTGGTCATTTGCACTGCACCTGATAAAAACCCAGGCCATTTTCTTAGAGTCACTATATTTCCCAAATTTTCGTTTTTTCTCCTCCAGTTGCAATTCCTTTGATGTTGACTCTTTCCAGCGTGTTTGTAAGTCCTTCTTTTCTGTTTTGGCCTTCAGTGGGGATCAATTTTGGCAAGCTTTGCTGCATGTGCCTGCCCTTGCTGGTGTATGGCCTGCCTGCATTTTGATGGCTTTAACTTTGGGAAAGATTTTTTCATTTTATTTTTTTTTTATTATTTTAAGTATTCATGCCATGTCCCTCATATCTTGCCCCCTAAGTTGTGCCTTCCTCCTTGACTTTTTCCCCAGCTTTTGCAACAACTGTGAGCATAGTTTCGGCATCTTTTGGTCCTTTGCACTGCACCTGATATAAACCCAGGCCATTTTCTTAGAGTCACTAAATTTCCCAAATTTACTTTTTTTCTCCTCCAATTGCAATTCCTTTGATGTTGTCTCCATTACAGCATGTTTGTAGGTCCTTCTTTTCTGTTTTGGCCTTCAGTGGGGATCAATTTTGGCAAGCTTTGCTGCATGTGCCTGCCCTTGGTGGCGTATGGCCTGCCTGCATTTTGATGGCTTTGACTTTGGGAAAGATTATTTCTATTTTTTTTTTTTGGTTTCTTTTAAGTATTCATGCCATGTCCCTTCATATCTTGCCCCTTAATTGGTGTCTTCGTCCTTCGACTTTTTTCCCGTGCTTTTGCTACATCTGTGAGCTTCGTTTCGGCACCTTTTGGTCCTTTGCACTGCACCTGATAAAACCCCAGGCCATTTTCTAAGAGTCATTAAATTTCCCAAATTTTCTTTTTTTCCTCCTCCAATTGCAATTCCTTTGATGGTGTCTCCATTCCAGCGTGTTTGTAAGTCCTTCTTTTCTGTTTTGGCCTTCAGTGGGGATCAATTTTGGCAAGCTTTGCTGCATGTGCCTGCCCTTGGTGGCGTATGGCCTGCCTGCATTTTGATGGCTTTGACTTTGGGAAAGATTGTTTCTTTTCTTTTTTTGTTTCTTTTTTTTAAGTATTCATGCCATGTCCCTCACATCTTGCCCCCTAAGTTGTGTCTTCCTCCTTGACTTTTTCCCCTGCTTTTGCAACATCTGTGAGCTTAGTTTTGCCACCTTTTGGTCCTTTGCAATGCAGCTGATTTCCTCACAGCCTATTTTTGAAGAGACGATAAGTCCCGATTTTCTGCTTTTTTCAATTGCATTTCATTTGTACCTATCTCATTTCCAGAGTGTTTGTAAGCATTTCTTTTGGGATCCGCAAGATTCCTTTTCCCTTCCCGAAAGGAAATTTCATTTCCTTTTGGGAAGGGAAAAGGAATCTTGCGATTTCAATGGGGACCAATAGAGGAATCTTTGGTGCATGTCCCTGCACTTGATGGCAGGCCTTGCCTTTTGATGTCTTTGACTTTGGAAAAGATTTTTTTCTTTTTTTGGTTGTTTTCTGAAGTGTTCATGCCATGTCCCTCACATCTTGCCCCCTAAGTTCTGTCTTCCTCCTTGACTTTTTCCCCTGCTTTTGCAACACCTGTGAGCTTAGTTTTGGCATCTTTGGTCCTTTGCACTGCACATGATATACTGCCAGGCCATTTTCTTAGAGTCACTAAATTTCCCAAATTTTCTTTTTTTCTCCTCCAATTGCAATTCCTTTGATGTTGACTCCTTTCCAGCGTGTTTGTAAGTCCTTCTTTTCTGTTTTGGCCTTCAGTGGGGATCAATTTTGGCAAGCTTTGCTGCATGTGCCTGCCCTTGGTGGCGTATGGCCTGCCTGCATTTTGATGGCTTTGACTTTGGGAAAGATTTTTCTTTTTTTTTTTTTTATTATTTTAAGTATTCATGCCATGTCCCTCACATCTTGCTCACTAAGTTGTGTCTTCCTCCTTGACTTTTTCCCCCTGCTTTTGCAACATCTGTGAGCTTAGTTTTGGCACCTTTTGGTCCTTTGCACTGCACCTGGTAAAACCACGGGCCATTTTCTTAGAGTCACTAAATTTCCCAAAATTTCATTTTTCTCCTGCAATTGCAATTCCTTTGATGTTGTCTCCATTCCAGCGTGTTTGTAGGTCCTTCTTTCTGTTTTGGCCTTCAGTGGGGATCAATTTTGGCAAGCTTTGCTGCATGTGCCTGCCCTTGCTGGTGTATGGCCTGCCTGCATTTTGATGGCTTTAACTTTGGGAAAGATTTTTTTCATTTTATTTTTTTTTTATTATTTTAAGTATTCATGCCATGTCCCTCATATCTTGCCCCCTAAGTTGTGCCTTCCTCCTTGACTTTTTCCCCAGCTTTTGCAACAACTGTGAGCATAGTTTCGGCATCTTTTGGTCCTTTGCACTGCACCTGATATAAACCCAGGCCATTTTCTTAGAGTCACTAAATTTCCCAAATTTACTTTTTTTCTCCTCCAATTGCAATTCCTTTGATGTTGTCTCCATTACAGCATGTTTGTAGGTCCTTCTTTTCTGTTTTGGCCTTCAGTGGGGATCAATTTTGGCAAGCTTTGCTGCATGTGCCTGCCCTTGGTGGCGTATGGCCTGCCTGCATTTTGATGGCTTTGACTTTGGGAAAGATTATTTCTATTTTTTTTTTTTGGTTTCTTTTAAGTATTCATGCCATGTCCTTCATATCTTGCCCCTTAATTGGTGTCTTCGTCCTTGACTTTTTCCCCTGCTTTTGCAACATCTGTGAGCTTAGTTTTGGCACCTTTTGGTCCTTTCCACAGCACATGATATACTGCCAGGCCATTTTCTTAGAGTCACTAAATTTCCAAAATTTTATTTTTTTCTCCTCCAATTGCAATTCCTTTGATGTTGACTCCTTTCCAGCGTGTTTGTAGGTCCTTCTTTTCTGTTTTGGCCTTCAGTGGGGATCAATTTTGGCAAGCTTTGCTGCATGTGCCCTCCCTTGGTGGCGAATGGCCTGCCTGCATTTTGATGGCTTTGACTTTGGGAAAGATTTTTTCTTTTTTTTTTCTATTTTTCATGCCATGTCCCTCACTTCTTGCCCCCTAAGTTGTGTCTTCCTCCTAGACTTTTTCCCCGGCTTTTGCCACATCTGTGAGCTTAGTTTTGGCATCTTTGGTCCTTTGCACTGCACATGATATACTGCCAGGCCATTTTCTTAGAGTCACTAAATTTCCCAAATTTTCTTTTTTTCTCCTCCAATTGCAATTCCTTTGATATTGACTCCTTTCGAGCGTGTTTGTAGGTCCTTCTTTTCTGTTTTGGCCTTCAGTGGGGATCAATTTTGGCAAGCTTTGCTGCATGTGCCTGCCCTTGGTGGCGTATGGCCTGCCTGCATTTTGATGGCTTTGACTTTGGGAAAGATTTTTTTCTTTTTTTTTTTTTTTTTGTTGTTTCAGTATTCCTGCCATGTCCTTCATATCTTGCCCCCTAAGTTGTGTCTTCCTCCTTGACTTTTTCCCCTGCTTTTGCATCATCTGTGAGCTTAGTTTTGGCACCTTTTGGTCCTTTGCAATGCAGCTGATTTCCTCACAGCCAATTTTTTCAGAGACGAAAATTCCCGATTTTCTGCTTTTTTCAATTGCATTTCATTTGATCCTATCTCCTTTCCAGAGTGTTTGTAAGCCTTTCTTTTAGGATTCGCACGATTCCTTTTCCCTTCCTGAAAGGAAATTTCATTTCCTTTTGGGAAGGGAAAAGGAATCTTGCGATTTCAATGTGCACCAATAGAGGAATCTTTGTTGCATGTCCCTGCACTTCATGGCAGGCCATGCCTTTTGATGGCTTTGACTTTGGGAAAGATTTTTTTCTTTTTTTGGTTGTTTTCTGAAGTGTTCATGCCATGTCCCTCATATCTTGCCCCCAAAGTTCTGTCTTCCTCCTTGACTTTTTCCCCTGCTTTTGCAACATCTGTGAGCTTAGTTTTGGCATCTTTGGACCTTTGCACTGCACCTGATAAAACACCGGGCCATTTTCTTAGAGTCATTAAATTTCCCAAATTTTCTTTTTTTCTCCCCCAATTGCAATTCCTTTGATGTTGTCTCCATTCCAGCGTGTTTGTAGGTCCTTGTTTTCTGTTTTGGCCTTCAGTGGGGATCAATTTTGGCAAGCTTTGCTGCATGTGCCTGCCCTTGGTGGCGTATGGCCTGCCTGCATTTTGATGGCTTTGACTTTGGGAAAGATTTTTTCTTTTTTTTTTCTTTTTTGTTTTAAGTATTCATGCCATGTCCCTCACATCGTGCCCCCTAAGTTGTGTCTTCCTCCTTGACTTTTTGCCCTGCTTTTGCAACATCTGTGAGCTTAGTTTTGGCACCTTTTGGTCCTTTGCAATGCGGCTGATTTCCTTACAGCCTATTTTTTGATGTGACTAAAATTCCAGATTTTCTGCTTTTTTCAATTGCATTTCATTTGAACCTATCTCCTTTCCAGAGTGTTTGTAAGCCTTTCTTTTGGGATTCGCAAGATTCCTTTTCCCTTCCCGAAAGGAAATTTCATTTCCTTTTGGGAAGGGAAAAGGAATCTTGCGATTTCAATGGGGACCAATAGAGGAATCTTTGGTGCATGTCCCTGCACTTGATGGCAGGCCATGCCTTTTGATGCCTTTACCTTGGGGAAGATTTTTTCTTTTTTTGGTTTATTTCTGAAGTGTTCATGCCATGTCCCTCATATCTTGCCCCCTAAGTTGTGTCTTCCTCCTTGACTTTTTCCCCTGCTTTTGCAACATTTGTGAGCTTAGTTTTGGCACATTTTGGTCCTTTGCACAGCACCTGATAAAACCCCAGGCCATTTTCTTAGAGTCACTAAATTTCCAAATTTTTTTTTTTTCTCCTCC
This sequence comes from Artemisiospiza belli, assembly GCA_021963965.1. Classification (NCBI taxonomy): domain Eukaryota; kingdom Metazoa; phylum Chordata; class Aves; order Passeriformes; family Passerellidae; genus Artemisiospiza; species Artemisiospiza belli. The sequence goes on from JAKDEW010000922.1 coordinate 59,146, forward strand.
AATTGCAATTCCTTTGATGGTGTCTCCATTCCAGCGTGTTTGTAGGTCCTTCTTTTCTGTTTTGGCCTTCAGTGGGCATCAATTTTGGCAAGCTTTGCTGCATGTGCCTGCCCTTGGTGGCGTATGGCCTGCCTGCATTTTGATGGCTTTGACTTTGGGAAAGATTTTTTCTTTTTTTTTTTTTTTTTTTTGTTTTAAATATTCATGCCATGTCCCTCATATCTTGACCCCTAAGTTGTGTCTTCCTCCTTGACTTTTTCCCCTGCTTTTGCAACATCTGTGAGCGTAGTTTTGGCATCTTTTGGTCCTTTGTACTGCACCTGATATAAACCCAGGCCATTTTTGTAGAGTCACTAAATTTCCAAAATTTTCTTTTTTTCTCCTCCAATTGCAATTCCTTTGATGTTGACTCCTTTCCAGCGTGTTTGTAGGTCCTTCTTTTCTGTATTGGCCTTCAGTGGGGATCAATTTTGGCAAGCTTTGCTGCATGTGCATGCCCTTGGTGGCGTATGGCCTGCCTGCATTTTGATGGCTTTGACTTTGGGAAAGATTTTTTCTTCTTTAGTTTTTTATTATTGCAAGTATTCATGCCATGTCCCTCACATCTTGCTCACTAAGTTGTGTCTTCCTCCTTGACTTTTTCCCCTGCTTTTGCAACATCTGTGAGCTTAGTTTTTGCACCTTTTGGTCTTTTGCACTGCACCTGATAAAACCCCGGGCCATTTTCTTAGAGTCACTAAATTTCCCAAATTTTCATTTTTTCCCCTGCAATTGCAATTCCTTTGATGTTGTCTCCATTCCAGCGTGTTTGTAGGTCCTTCTTTTCTGTTTTGGCCTTCAGTGGGGATCAATTTTGGCAAGCTTTGCTGCATGTGCCTGCCCTTGGTGGCGTATGGCCTGCCTGCATTTTGATGGCTTTGACTTTGGGAAAGATTTTTTCTTTTTTTTTTTTTTATTATTTTAAGTGTTCATGCCATGTCCCTCACATCTTGCCCCCTAAGTTGTGTCTTCCTCCTTGACTTTTTCCCCTGCTTTTGCAACATCTGTGAGCTTAGTTTTGGCATCTATTGGTCCTTTGCTCTGCACCTGATATAAACCCAGGCCATTTACTTAGAGACATTAAATTTCCCAAATTTTCTTTTTTTCTCCTCCAATTGCAAATCCTTTGATGTTGACACATTTCCAGCGTGTTTGTAGGTCCTTCTTTTCTGTTTTGGCCTTCAGTGGGGATCAATTTTGACAAGCTTTGCTGCATGTGCCTGCCCTTGGTGGCGTATGGCCTGCCTGCATTTTGATGGCTTTGACTTTGGGAAAGATTTTTTCTTTTTTTTTTTTTTTATTATTTTAAGTATTCATGCCATGTCCCTCATATCTTGCCCCCTAAGTTGTGTCTTCCTCTTTGACTTTTTCCCCTGCTTTTGCAACATCTGTGAGCTTAGTTTCGGCACCTATTGGTCCTTTGCACTGCAGCTGATTTCCTCATAGCCTATTTTTTGAAGAGACTAAAATTCCCAATTTTCTGCTTTTTTCAATTGCATTTCATTTGATCCTATCTCCTTTCCAGAGTGTTTGTAAGCCTTTCTTTTGGGATTCGCAAGATTCCTTTTCCCTTCCCGAAAGGAAATTTCATTTCCTTTCGGGAAGGGAAAAGGAATCTTGCGATTTCAATGGGGACCAATAGAGGAATCTTTGGTGCATGTCCCTGCACTTGATGGCAGGCCATGCCTTTTGATGTCTTTGACTATGGGAAAGATGTTTTTCTTTTTTTGGTTGTTTTCTGAAGTGTTCATGCCATGTTCCTCATATCTTGCCCCCTAAGTTGTGTCTTCCTCCTTGACTTTTTCCCCTGCTTTTGCAACATTTGTGAGCTTAGTTTTGGCATCTTTTGGTCATTTGCACGGCACCTGATAAAAACACAGGCCATTTTCTTAGAGTCACTAAATTTCCCAAATTTTCTTTTTTTCTCCTACAGTTGCAATTCTTTTGATGTTGACTCTTTCCAGCGTGTTTGTAGGTCCTTCTTTTCTGTTTTGGCCTTCAGTGGGGATCAATTTTGGCAAGCTTTGCTGCACGTGCCTGCCCTTGCTGGTGTATGGCCTGCCTGCATTTTGATGGCTTTAACTTTGGGAAAGATTTTTTCATTTTATTTTTTTTTTATTATTTTAAGTATTCATGCCATGTCCCTCATATCTTGCCCCCTAAGTTGTGCCTTCCTCCTTGACTTTTTCCCCAGCTTTTGCAACATCTGTGAGCTTAGTTTTTGCACCTTTTGGTCCTTTGCACTGCACCTGATATAAACCCAGGCCATTTTCTTAGAGTCACTAAATTTCCCAAATTTACTTTTTTTCTCCTCCAATTGCAATTCCTTTGATGTTGTCTCCATTACAGCGTGTTTGTAGGTCCTTCTTTTCTGTTTTGGCCTTCAGTGGGGATCAATTTTGGCAAGCTTTGCTGCATGTGCCTGCCCTTGGTGGCGTATGGCCTGCCTGCATTTTGATGGCTTTGACTTTGGGAAAGATTTTTTCTTTTTTTTTTCTATTTTTCATGCCATGTCCCTCACATGGTGCCCCCTAAGTTGTGTCTTCCTCCTTGACTTTTTGCCCTGCTTTTGCAACATCTGTGAGCTTAGTTTTGGCACCTTTTGGTCCTTTGCAATGCGGCTGATTTCCTTACAGCCTATTTTTTGAAGAGACAAAAATTCCAGATTTTCTGCTTTTTTCAATTGCATTTCATTTGAACCTATCTCCTTTCCAGAGTGTTTGTAAGCCTTTCTTTTGGGATTCGCAAGATTCCTTTTCCCTTCCCGAAAGGAAATTTCATTTCCTTTCGGGAAGGGAAAAGGAATCTTGCGATTTCAATGGGGACCAATAGAGGAATCTTTGGTGCATGTCCCTGCACTTGATGGCAGGCCATGCCTTTTGATGGCTTTGACTTTGGGAAAGATTTTTTCTTTTTTTGGTTGTTTTCTGAAGTGTTCATGCCATGTCCCTCATATCTTGCCCCCTAAGTTGTGTCTTCCTCCTTGACTTTTTCCCCTGCTTTTGCAACATTTGTGAGCTTAGTTTTGGCACATTTTGGTCCTTTGCACAGCACCTGATAAAACCCCAGGCCATTTTCTTAGAGTCACTAAATTTCCCAAATTTTTATTTTTTCTCCTCCAATTGCAATTCCTTTGATGGTGTCTCTATTCCAGCGTGTTTGTAAGTCCTTCTTTTCTGTTTTGGCCTTCAGTGGGGATCAATTTTGGCAAGCTTTGCTGCATGTGCCTGCCCTTGGTGGCGTATGGCCTGCCTGCATTTTGATGGCTTTGACTTTGGGAAAGATTTTTTCTTCTTTTTTTTTTTTTTTTTGTTTTAAGTATTCATGCCATGTCCCTCATATCTTGACCCCTAAGTTGTGTCTTCCTCCTTGACTTTTTCCCCTGCTTTTGCAACATCTGTGAGCGTAGTTTTGGCATCTTTTGGTCCTTTGTACTGCACCTGATATAAACCCAGGCCATTTTTGTAGAGTCACTAAATTTCCAAAATTTTCTTTTTTTCTCCTCCAATTGCAATTCCTTTGATATTGACTCCTTTCCAGCGTGTTTGTAGGTCCTTCTTTTCTGTTTTGGCTTTCAGTGGGGATCAATTTTGGCAAGCTTTGCTGCATGTGCATGCCCTTGGTGGCGTATGGCCTGCCTGCATTTTGATGGCTTTGACTTTGGGAAAGATTTTTTCTTCTTTAGTTTTTTATTATTGCAAGTATTCATGCCATGTCCCTCACATCTTGCTCACTAAGTTGTGTCTTCCTCCTTGACTTTTTCCCCTGCTTTTGCAACATCTGTGAGCTTAGTTTTTGCACCTTTTGGTCTTTTGCACTGCACCTGATAAAACCCCGGGCCATTTTCTTAGAGTCACTAAATTTCCCAAATTTTCATTTTTCCCCTGCAATTGCAATTCCTTTGATGTTGACTCCTTTCGAGCGTGTTTGTAGGTCCTTCTTTTCTGTTTTGGCCTTCAGTGGGGATCAATTTTGGCAAGCTTTGCTGCATGTGCCTGCCCTTGGTGGCGTATGGCCTGCCTGCATTTTGATGGCTTTGACTTTGGGAAAGATTTTTCTTTTTTTTTTTTTTATTATTTTAAGTATTCATGCCATGTCCCTCACATCTTGCTCACTAAGTTGTGTCTTCCTCCTTGACTTTTTCCCCTGCTTTTGCAACATCTGTGAGCTTAGTTTTGGCACCTTTTGGTCCTTTGCACTGCACCTGAAAAACCACGGGTCATTTTCTTAGAGTCACTAAATTTCCCAAATTTTCATTTTTCTCCTGCAATTGCAATTCCTTTGATGTTGTCTCCATTCCAGCGTGTTTGTAGGTCCTTCTTTTCTGTTTTGGCCTTCAGTGGGGATCAATTTTGGCAAGCTTTGCTGCATGTGCCTGCACTTGCTGGCTTATGGCCTGCCTGCATTTTGATGGCTTTGACTTTGGGAAAGATTTTTTCTTTTTTTTTTTTTTTTATTTTAGGTGTTCATGCCATGTCCCTCACATCTTGCTCCCTAAGTTGTGTCTTCCTCCTTGACTTTTTCCCCTGCTTTTGCAACATCTGTGAGCTTTGTTTTGGCACCTTTTGGTCCTTTGTACAGCACATGATATACTGCCAGGCCATTTTCTTAGAGTCACTAAATTTCCAAAATTTTATTTTTTTCTCCTCCAATTGCAATTCCTTTGATGTTGACTCCTTTCCAGCGTGTTTGTAGGTCCTTCTTTTCTGTTTTGGCCTTCAGTGGGGATCAATTTTGGCAAGCTTTGCTGCATGTGCCTGCCCTTGGTGGCGTATGGCCTGCCTGCATTTTGATGGCTTTGACTTTGGGAAAGATTTTTTCTTTTTTTTTTCTATTTTTCATGCCATGTCCCTCACATCTTGCCCCCTAAGTTGTGTCTTCCTCCTAGACTTTTTCCCCGGCTTTTGCCACATCTGTGAGCTTAGTTTTGGCATCTTTGGTCCTTTGCACTGCACATGATATACTGCCAGGCCATTTTCTTAGAGTCACTAAATTTCCCAAATTTTCTTTTTTTCTCCTCCAATTGCAATTCCTTTGATATTGACTCCTTTCGAGCGTGTTTGTAGGTCCTTCTTTTCTGTTTTGGCCTTCAGTGGGCATCAATTTTGGCAAGCTTTGCTGCATGTGCCTGCCCTTGGTGGCGTATGGCCTGCCTGCATTTTGATGGCTTTGACTTTGGGAAAGATTTTTTCTTTTTTTTTTTCTTTTTTATTTTAAGTATTCATGCCATGTCCCTCACATCTTGCCCCCTAAGTTGTGTCTTCCTCCTAGACTTTTTCCCCTGCTTTTGCATCATCTGTGAGCTTAGTTTTGGCACTTTTGGTCCTTTGCAATGCAGCTGATTTCCTCACCGCCTATTTTTTCAGAGACGAAAATTCCCGATTTTCTGCTTTTTTCAATTGCATTTCATTTGAACCTATCTCCTTTCCAGAGTGTTTGTAAGCCTTTCTTTTAGGATTCGCAAGATTCCTTTTCCCTTCCTGAAAGGAAATTTCATTTCCTTTCGGGAAGGGAAAAGGAATCTTGCGATTTCAATGGGGGACCAATAGAGGAATCTTTGTTGCATGTCCCTGCACTTCATGGCAGGCCATGCCTTTTGATAACTTTGACTTTGGGAAAGATTTTTTTCTTTTTTTGGTTGTTTTCTGAAGTGTTCATGCCATGTCCCTCATATCTTGCCCCCTAAGTTCTGTCTTCCTCCTTGACTTTTTCCCCTGCTTTTGCAACATCTGTGAGCTTAGTTTTGGCATCTTTGGACCTTTGCACTGCACCTGATAAAACACCGGGCCATTTTCTAACAGTCATTAAATTTCCCAAATTTTCTTTTTTTCTCCCCCAATTGCAATTCCTTTGATGTTGTCTCCATTCCAGCGTGTTTGTAGGTCCTTCTTTTCTGTTTTGGCCTTCAGTGGGGATCAATTTTGGCAAGCTTTGCTGCATGTGCCTGCCCTTGGTGGCGTATGGCCTGCCTGCATTTTGATGGCTTTAACTTTGGGAAAGATTGTTTCTTTTTTTTTTTTTTAATATTTTAAGTATTCATGCCATGTCCCTCATATCTTGCCCCCTGTTGTGTCTTCCTCCTTGACTTTTTCCCCTGCTTTTGCAACATCTGTGAGCTTAGTTTTGGCACCTTTTGGTCCTTTGCAATGCAGCTGATTTCCTCACAGCCTTTTTGTTGAGACGATAAGTCCCGATTTTCTGCTTTTTTCAATTGCATTTCATTTGAACCTATCTCCTTTCCAGAGTGTTTGTAAGCCTTTCTTTTTGGATCCGCAAGATTCCTTTTCCCTTCCCGAAAGGAAATTTCATTTCCTTTCGGGAAGGGAAAAGGAATCTTGCGATTTCAATGTGCACCAATAGAGGAATCTTTGTTGCATGTCCCTGCACTTGATGGCAGGCCATGCCTTTTGATGTCTCTGACTATGGGAAAGATGTTTTTCTTTTTTTGGTTGTTTTCTGAAGTGTTCATGCCATGTCCCTCATATCTTGCCCCCTAAGTTGTGTCTTCCTTCTAGACTTTTTCCCCTGCTTTTGCAACATTTGTGAGCTTAGTTTTGGCATCTTTTGGTCATTTGCACTGCACCTGATAAAAACCCAGGCCATTTTCTTAGAGTCACTATATTTCCCAAATTTTCGTTTTTTCTCCTCCAGTTGCAATTCCTTTGATGTTGACTCTTTCCAGCGTGTTTGTAAGTCCTTCTTTTATGTTTTGGCCTTCAGTGGGGATCAATTTTGGCAAGCTTTGCTGCATGTGCCTGCCCTTGCTGGTGTATGGCCTGCCTGCATTTTGATGGCTTTAACTTTGGGAAAGATTTTTTCATTTTATTTTTTTTTTATTATTTTAAGTATTCATGCCATGTCCCTCATATCTTGCCCCCTAAGTTGTGCCTTCCTCCTTGACTTTTTCCACTGCTTTTGCAACATCTGTGAGCTTAGTTTCGGCATCTTTTGGTCCTTTGCACTGCACCTGATATAAACCCAGGCCATTTTCTTAGAGTCACTAGATTTCCCAAATTTACTTTTTTTCTCCTGCAATTGCAATTCCTTTGATGTTGTCTCCATTCCAGCGTGTTTGTAGGTCCTTCTTTTCTGTTTTGGCCTTCAGTGGGGATCAATTTTGGCAAGCTTTGCTGCATGTGCCTGCCCTTGGTGGCGTATGGCCTGCCTGCATTTTGATGGCTTTGACTTTGGGAAAGATTATTTCTATTTTTTTTTTTTGGTTTCTTTTAAGTATTCATGCCATGTCCTTCATATCTTGCCCCTTAATTGGTGTCTTCGTCCTTGACTTTTTCCCGTGCTTTTGCTACATCTGTGAGCTTCGTTTCGGCACCTTTTGGTCCTTTGCACTGCACCTGATATAAACCCCAGGCCATTTTCTAAGAGTCACTAAATTTCCCAAATTTTCTTTTTTTCTCCTCCAATTGCAATTCCTTTGATGGTTTCTCCATTCCAGCGTGTTTGTAAGTCCTTCTTTTCTGTTTTGGCCTTCAGTGGGGATCAATTTTGGCAAGCTTTGCTGCATGTGCCTGCCCTTGGTGGCGTATGGCCTGCCTGCATTTTGATGGCTTTGACTTTGGGAAAGATTGTTTCTTTTCTTTTTTTTTTTCTTTTTTTAAGTATTCATGCCATGTCCCTCACATCTTGCCCCCTAAGTTGTGTCTTCCTCCTTGACTTTTTCCCCTGCTTTTGCAACATCTGTGAGCTTAGTTTTGCCACCTTTTGGTCCTTTGCAATGCAGCTGATTTCCTCACAGCCTATTTTTTGAAGAGACGATAAGTCCCGATTTTCTGCTTTTTTCAATTGCATTTCATTTGAACCTATCTCATTTCCAGAGTGTTTGTAAGCATTTCTTTTGGGATCCGCAAGATTCCTTTTCCCTTCCCGAAAGGAAATTTCATTTCCTTTTGGGAAGGGAAAAGGAATCTTGCGATTTCAATGTGCACCAATAGAGGAATCTTTGGTGCATGTCCCTGCACTTGATGGCAGGCCTTGCCTTTTGATGTCTTTGACTTTGGAAAAGATTTTTTTCTTTTTTTGGTTGTTTTCTGAAGTGTTCATGCCATGTCCCTCACATCTTGCCCCCTAAGTTCTGTCTTCCTCCTTGACTTTTTCCCCTGCTTTTGCAACACCTGTGAGCTTAGTTTTGGCATCTTTGGTCCTTTGCACTGCACATGATATACTGCCAGGCCATTTTCTTAGAGTCTCTAAATTTCCCAAATTTTCTATTTTTCTCCTCCAATTGCAATTCCTTTGATGTTGACTCCTTTCCAGCGTGTTTGTAAGTCCTTCTTTTCTGTTTTGGCCTTCAGTGGGGATCAATTTTGGCAAGCTTTGCTGCATGTGCCTGCCCTTGGTGGCGTATGGCCTGCCTGCATTTTGATGGCTTTGACTTTGGGAAAGATTTTTCTTTTTTTTTTTTTTATTATTTTAAGTATTCATGCCATGTCCCTCACATCTTGCTCACTAAGTTGTGTCTTCCTCCTTGACTTTTTCCCCTGCTTTTGCAACATCTGTGAGCTTAGTTTTGGCACCTTTTGGTCCTTTGCACTGCACCTGGTAAAACCACGGGCCATTTTCTTAGAGTCACTAAATTTCCCAAATTTTCATTTTTCTCCTGCAATTGCAATTCCTTTGATGTTGTCTCCATTCCAGCGTGTTTGTAGGTCCTTCTTTTCTGTTTTGGCCTTCAGTGGGGATCAATTTTGGCAAGCTTTGCTGCATGTGCCTGCACTTGCTGGCTTATGGCCTGCCTGCATTTTGATGGCTTTGACTTTGGGAAAGATTTTTTCATTTTTTTTTTTTTTATTATTTTAAGTGTTCATGCCATGTCCCTCACATCTTGCCCCCTAAGTTGTGTCTTCCTCCTTGACTTTTTCCCCTGCTTTTGCAACATCTGTGAGCTTAGTTTTTGCATCTTTTGGTCCTTTCCACAGCACATGATATACTGCCAGGCCATTTTCTTAGAGTCACTAAATTTCCAAAATTTTATTTTTTTCTCCTCCAATTGCAATTCCTTTGATGTTGACTCCTTTCCAGCGTGTTTGTAGGTCCTTCTTTTCTGTTTTGGCCTTCAGTGGGGATCAATTTTGGCAAGCTTTGCTGCATGTGCCTGCCCTTGGTGGCGAATGGCCTGCCTGCATTTTGATGGCTTTGACTTTGGGAAAGATTTTTTCTTTTTTTTTTCTATTTTTCATGCCATGTCCCTCACATCTTGCCCCCTAAGTTGTGTCTTCCTCCTAGACTTTTTCCCCGGATTTTGCCACATCTGTGAGCTTAGTTTTGGCATCTTTGGTCCTTTGCACTGCACATGATATACTGCCAGGCCATTTTCTTAGAGTCACTAAATTTCCCAAATTTTCTTTTTTTCTCCTCCAATTGCAATTCCTTTGATATTGACTCCTTTCGAGCGTGTTTGTAGGTCCTTCTTTTCTGTTTTGGCCTTCAGTGGGGATCAATTTTGGCAAGCTTTGCTGCATGTGCCTGCCCTTGGTGGTGTATGGCCTGCCTGCATTTTGATGGCTTTGACTTTGGGAAAGATTTTTTCTTTTTTTTTTCTTTTTTGTTTTAAGTATTCATACCATGTCCCTCACATCGTGCCCCCTAAGTTGTGTCTTCCTCCTTGACTTTTTGCCCTGCTTTTGCAACATCTGTGAGCTTAGTTTTGGCACCTTTTGGTCCTTTGCAATGCGGCTGATTTCCTTACAGCCTATTTTTGAAGAGACTAAAATTCCAGATTTTCTGCTTTTTTCAATTGCATTTCATTTGAACCTATCTCCTTTCCAGAGTGTTTGTAAGCCTTTCTTTTGGGATTCGCAAGATTCCTTTTCCCTTCCCGAAAGGAAATTTCATTTCCTTTCGGGAAGGGAAAAGGAATCTTGCGATTTCAATGGGGACCAATAGAGGAATCTTTGGTGCATGTCCCTGCACTTGATGGCAGGCCATGCCTTTTGATGGCTTTGACTTTGGGAAAGATTTTTTCTTCTTTAGTTTTTTATTATTGCAAGTATTCCTGCCATGTCCCTCACATCTTGCCCCCTAAGTTGTGTCTTCCTCCTTGACTTTTTCCCCTGCTTTTGCAACATCTGTGAGCTTAGTTTTGGCACCTTTTGGTCTTTTGCACTGCACCTGATAAAAAACCGGGCCATTTCATTAGAGTCACTAAATTTCCCAAATTTTCAATTTTCCCCTGCAATTGCAATTCCTTTGATGTTGTCTCCATTCCAGCGTGTTTGTAGGTCCTTCTTTTCTGTTTTGGCCTTCAGTGGGGATCAATTTTGGCAAGCTTTGCTGCATGTGCCTGCCCTTGGTGGCGTATGGCCTGCCTGCATTTTGATGGCTTTGACTTTGGGAAAGATTGTTTCTTTTCTTTTTTTGTTTCTTTTTTTTAAGTATTCATGCCATGTCCCTCACATCTTGCCCCCTAAGTTGTGTCTTCCTCCTTGACTTTTTCCCCTGCTTTTGCAACATCTGTGAGCTTAGTTTTGCCACCTTTTGGTCCTTTGCAATGCAGCTGATTTCCTCACAGCCTATTTTTTGAAGAGACTAAAATTCCAGATTTTCTGCTTTTTTCAATTGCATTTCATTTGATCCTATCTCCTTTCCAGAGTGTTTGTAAGCCTTTCTTTTGGGATTCGCAAGATTCCTTTTCCCTTCCCGAAAGGAAATTTCATTTCCTTTTGGGAAGGGAAAAGGAATCTTGCGATTTCAATGGGGACCAATAGAGGAATCTTAGGTGCATGTCCCTGCACTTGATGGCAGTCCATGCCTTTTGATGGCCTTGACTTTGGGAAAGATTTTTTCTTTTTTTGGTTGTTTTCTGAAGTGTTCATGCCATGTCCCTCATATCTTGCCCCCTAAGTTGTGTCTTCCTCCTTGACTTTTTCCCCTGCTTTTGCAACATTTGTGAGCTTAGTTTTGGCACATTTTGGTCCTTTGCACAGCACCTGATAAAACCCCAGGCCATTTTCTTAGAGTCACTAAATTTTCCAAATTTTCTTTTTTTCTCCTCCAATTGCAATTCCTTTGATGGTGTCTCCATTCCAGCGTGTTTGTAAGTCCTTCTTTTCTGTTTTGGCCTTCAGTGGGCATCAATTTTGGCAAGCTTTGCTGCATGTGCCTGCCCTCGGTGGCGTATGGCCTGCCTGCATTTTGATGGCTTTGACTTTGGGAAAGATTTTTTCTTTTTTTTTTTTTTTTTTTTGTTTTAAGTATTCATGCCATGTCCCTCATATCTTGACCCCTAAGTTGTGTCTTCCTCCTTGACTTTTTCCCCTGCTTTTGCAACATCTGTGAGCGTAGTTTTGGCACCTTTTGGTCCTTTGTACTGCACCTGATATAAACCCAGATCATTTTCGTAGAGTCACTAAATTTCCAAAATTTTCTTTTTTTCTCCTCCAATTGCAATTCATTTGATGTTGACTCCTTTCCAGCGTGTTTGTAGGTCCTTCTTTTCTGTTTTGGCCTTCAGTGGGGATCAATTTTGGCAAGCTTTGCTGCATGTGCATGCCCTTGGTGGCGTATGTCCCGCCTGCATTTTGATGGCTTTGACTTTGGGAAAGATTTTTTCTTCTTTAGTTTTTTATTATTGCAAGTATTCATGCCATGTCCCTCACATCTTGCCCCCTAAGTTGTGTCTTCCTCCTTGACTTTTTCCCCTGCTTTTGCAACATCTGTGAGCTTAGTTTTTGCACCTTTTGGTCTTTTGCACTGTACCTGATAAAACCCCGGGCCATTTTCTTAGAGTCACTAAATTTCCCAAATTTTCATTTTTCCCCTGCAATTGCAATTCCTTTGATGTTGTCTCCATTCCAGCGTGTTTGTAGGTCCTTCTTTTCTGTTTTGGCCTTCAGTGGGGATCAATTTTGGCAAGCTTTGCTGCATGTGCCTGCCCTTGGTGGCGTATGGCCTGCCTGCATTTTGATGGCTTTGACTTTGGGAAAGATTTTTTCCTTTTTTTTTTTTTATTATTTTAAGTGTTCATGCCATGTCCCTCATATCTTGCCCCCTAAGATGTGTCTTCCTCCTTGACTTTTTCCCCTGCTTTTGCAACATCTGTGAGCTTAGTTTTGGCATCTTTTGGTCCTTTGCTCTGCACCTGATATAAACCCAGGCCACTTTCTAAGAGTCACTAAATTTCCCAAATTTTCTTTTTTTCTCCTCCAATTGCAATTCCTTTGATGTTGACTCCTTTCCAGCGTGTTTGTAGGTCCTTCTTTTCTGTTTTGGCCTTCAGTGGGGATCAATTTTGGCAAGCTTTGCTGCATGTGCCTGCCCTTGGTGGCGTATGGCCTGCCTGCATTTTGATGGCTTTGACTTTGGGAAAGATTTTTTCTTTTTTTTTTTTTTTATTATTTTAAGTATTCATGCCATGTCCCTCATATCTTGCCCCCTAAGTTGTGTCTTCCTCTTTGACTTTTTCCCCTGCTTTTGCAACATCTGTGAGCTTAGTTTCGGCACCTATTGGTCCTTTGCAATGCAGCTGATTTCCTCACAGCCTATTTTTTGAAGAGACTAAAATTCCCAATATTCTGCTTTTTTCAATTGCATTTCATTTGATCCTATCTCCTTTCCAGAGTGTTTGTAAGCCTTTCTTTTGGGATTCGCAAGATTCCTTTTCCCTTCCCGAAAGGAAATTTCATTTCCTTTTGGGAAGGGAAAAGGAATCTTGCAATTTCAATGGGGACCAATAGAGGAATCTTAGGTGCATGTCCCTGCACTTGATGGCAGGCCATGCCTTTTGATGGCCTTGACTTTGGGAAAGATTTTTTTCTTTTTTTGGTTGTTTTCTGAAGTGTTCATGGCATGTCCCTCATATCTTGCCCCCTAAGTTGTGTCTTCCTCCTTGACTTTTTCCCCTGCTTTTGCAACATCTGTGAGCTTAGTTTTGGCATCTTTTGGTCCTTTGCAATGCAGCTGATATAAACGCAGGCCATTTTCTTAGAGTCACTAAATTTCCAAAATTTTCATTTTTTCTCCTCCAATTGCAAATCCTTTGATATTGACTCCTTTCCAGCGTGTTTGTAGGTCCTTCTTTTCTGTTTTGGCCTTCAGAGGGATCAATTTTGGCAAGCTTTGCTGCATGTGCCTGCCCTCGGTGGCGTATGGCCTGCCTGCATTTTGATGGCTTTGACTTTGGGAAAGATTTTTTCTATTTTTTTTTTTATTATTGTAAGCATTCATGCCATGTCCCTCACATCGTGCCCCCTAAGTTGTGTCTTCCTCCTTGACTTTTTCCCCTGCTTTTGCAACATCTGTGAGCTTAGTTTTGGCACCTTTTGGTCCTTTGCACTGCACATGATATACTGCCAGGCCATTTTTTTATAGACATTTAATTTCCCAAATTTTCTTTTTTTCTCCTCCAATTGCAATTCCTTTGATGTTGACTCCTTTCCAGCGTGTTTGTAGGTCCTTCTTTTCTGTGTTGGCCTTCAGTGGGGATCAATTTTGGCAAGCTTTGCTGCATGTGCCTGCCCTTGGTGGCGTCTGGCCTGCCTGCATTTTGATGGCTTTGACTTTGGGAAAGATTTTTTCTTTTGTTTTTCTATATTTCATACCATGTCCCTCACATCTTGCCCCCTAAGTTGTGTCTTCCTCCTAGACTTTTTCCCCGGCTTTTGCCACATCTGTGAGCTTAGTTTTGGCATCTTTGGTCCTTTGCACTGCACATGATATACTGCCAGGCCATTTTCTTAGAGTCACTAAATTTCCCAAATTTTCTTTTTTTCTCCTCCAATTGCAATTCCTTTGATATTGACTCCTTTCCAGCGTCTTTGTAGGTCCTTCTTTTCTGTTTTGGCCTTCAGTGGGCATCAATTTTGGCAAGCTTTGCTGCATGTGCCTGCCATTGGTGGCGTATGGCCTGCCTGCATTTTGATGGCTTTGGGAAAGATTTTTTCTTTTTTTTTTTCTTTTTTATTTTAAGTATTCATGCCATGTCCCTCACATCTTGCCCCCTAAGTTGTGTCTTCCTCCTTGACTTTTCCCCCTGCTTTTGCAACATCTGTGACCTTAGTTTTGGCACCTTTTGGTCTTTGCAATGCAGCTGATTTCCTCACAGCCTATTTTTTAAGAGACTAAAATTCCCGATTTTCTGCTTTTTTCAATTGCATTTCATTTGATCCTATCTCCTTTCCAGAGTGTTTGTAAGCCTTTCTTTTGGGATTCGCAAGATTCCTTTTCCCTTCCCGAAAGGAAATTTCATTTCCTTTTGGGAAGGGAAAAGGAATCTTGCGATTTCAATGGGGACAAATAGAGGAATCTTTGTTGCATGTCACTGCACTTGATGGCAGGCCATGCCTTTTGATGGCTTTGACTTTGGGAAAGATTTTTTTTTTTTTTGGTTGTTTTCTGAAGTGTTCATGCCATGTCCCTCATATCTTGCCCCTTAAGTTCTGTCTTCCCCCTCTAATTTTTCCCCTGCTTTTGCAACATCTGTGAGCTTAGTTTTGGCATCTTTGGTCCTTTGCACTGCACATGATATACTGCCAGGCCATTTTCTTAGAGTCACTAAATTTCCCAAATTTTCTTTTTTTCTTCTCCAATTGCAATTCCTTTGATGTTGTCTCCATTCCAGCGTGTTTGTAGGTCCTTCTTTTCTGTTTTGGCCTTCAGTGGGGATCAATTTTGGCAGGCTTTGCTGCATGTGCCTGCCCTTGGTGGCGTATGGCCTGCCTGCATTTTGATGGCTTTGACTTTGGGAAAGATTTTTTCTATTTTTTTTTTTATTATTGTAAGCATTCATGCCATGTCCCTCACATCTTGCCCCCTAAGTTGTGTCTTCCTCCTTGACTTTTTCCCCTGCTTTTGCAACATCTGTAAGCTTAGTTTTGGCACCTTTTGGTCCTTTGCACTGCACCTGGTAAAACCACGGGCCATTTTCTTAGAGTCACTAAATTTCCCAAATTTTCATTTTTCTTCTGCAATTGCAATTCCTTTGATGTTGACTCCATTCCAGCGTGTTTGTATGTCCTTCTTTTCTGTTTTGGCCGTTAGTGGGGATCAATTTTGGCAAGCTTTGCTGCATGTGCCTGCCCTTGGTGGCGTATGGCCTGCCTGCATTTTGATGGCTTTGACTTTGGGAAAGATTTTTTCTTTTTTTTTTTTTTTATTATTTTAAGTGTTCATGCCATGTCCCTCATATCTTGCCCCCTAAGTTGTGTCTTCCTCCTTGACTTTTTCCCCTGCTTTTGCAACATCTGTGAGCTTAGTTTTGGCACCTTTTGGTCCTTTGCACTTCACCTGATTTAAACCCAGGCCATTTTCTTATAGACATTTAATTTCCCAAATTTCCTTTTTTTCTCCTCCAATTGCAATTCCTTTGATGTTGACTCTTTTCCAGCGTGTTTGTAGGTCCTTCTTTTCTGTTTTGGCCTTCAGTGGGGATCAATTTTGGCAAGCTTTGCTGCATGTGCCTGCCCTTGCTGGCGTATTGCCTGCCTGCATTTTGATGGCTTTGACTTTGGGAAAGATTTTTTCTTTTTTTTTTCTTTTTTGTTTTAAGTATTCATGCCATGTCCCTCACATCTTGCCCCCTAAGTTCTGTCTTCCTCCTTGACTTTTTCCCCTGCTTTTGCAACATCTGTGAGCTTAGTTTTGGCATCTTTGGTCCTTTGCACTGCACCTGTTATACTGCCAGGCCATTTTCTTACAGTCACTAAATTTCCAAAATTTTATTTTTTTCTCCTCCAATTGCAATTCCTTTGATGTTGACTCCTTTCCAGCGTGTTTGTAGGTCCTTCTTTTCTGTTTTGGCCTTCAGTGGGGATCAATTTTGGCAAGCTTTGATGCATGTGCCTGCCCTTGGTGGCGTATGGCCTGCCTGCATTTTGATGGCTTTGACTTTGGGAAAAATGTTTTTCTTTTTTTTTTTTTTTTTGTTTTAAGTATTCATGCCATGTCCCTCATATCTTGCTCCCTAAGTTGTGTCTTCCTCCTTGACTTTTTCCCCTGCTTTTGCAACATCTGTGAGCTTAGTTCTGCCACCTTTTGTCCTTTGCAATGCAGCTGATTTCCTCACAGCCTATTTTTTGAAGAGACGATAAGTCCCGATTTTCTGCTTTTTTCAATTGCATTTCATTTGAACCTATCTCCTTTCCAGAGTGCTTGCAAGCCTTTCTTTTGGCATTTGCAAGATTCCTTTTCCCTTCCCCAAAGGAATTTTCATTTCCTTTCGGGAAGGGAAAAGGAATCTTGCGATTTCAATGGGGACCAATAGAGGAATCTTTGGTGCATGTCCCTGCACTTGATGGCAGGCCATGCCTTTTGATGGCTTTGACTTTGGGAAAGATTTTTTTCTTTTTTTTTTCTTTTTTGTTTTAAGTATTCATGCCATGTCCCTCACATCTTGCCCCCTAAGTTGTGTCTTCCTCCTTGACTTTTTCCCCTGCTTTTGCAACATCTGTGAGCTTAGTTTTGGCATCTTTGGTCCTTTGCACTGCACCTGCTATACTGCCAGGCCATTTTCTTACAGTCACTAAATTTCCAAAATTTTATTTTTTTCTCCTCCAATTGCAATTCCTTTGATGTTGACTCCTTTCCAGCGTGTTTGTAGGTCCTTCTTTTCTGTTTTGGCCTTCAGTGGGGATCAATTTTGGCAAGCTTTGATGCATGTGCCTGCCCTTGGTGGCGTATGGCCTGCCTGCATTTTGATGGCTTTGACTTTGGGATGGATTTTTTCTTTTTTTTTTTTTTTTTGTTTTAAGTATTCATGCCATGTCCTTCATATCTTGCCCCCTAAGTTGTGTCTTCCTCCTTGACTTTTTCCCCTGCTTTTACAACATCTGTGAGCTTAGTTTCGGCACCTATTGGTCCTTTGCACTGCAGCTGATTTCCTCATAGCCTATTTTTTGAAGAGACTAAAATTCCCAATTTTCTGCTTTTGTCAATTGCATTTCATTTGAACCTATCTCCTTTCCAGAGTGTTTGTAAGCCTTTCTTTTGGGATTCGCAAGTTTCCTTTTCCCTTCCCGAAAGGAAATTTCATTTCCTTTTGGGAAGGGAAAAGGAATCTTGCTATTTCAATGGGCACCAATAGAGAAATCTTTGGTGCATGTCCCTGCACTTGATGGCAGGCCATGCCTTTTGATGGCTTTGACTTTGGGAAGGATTTTTTTCTTTTTTTGGTTGTTTTCTGAAGTGTTCATGCCATGTCCCTCATATCTTGCCCCCTAAGTTGTGTCTTCCTCCTTGACTTTTTCCCCTGCTTTTGCAACATCTGTGAGCTTAGTTTTGGCACCTTTTGGTCCTTTGCACTGCACCTGATAAAACCCCAGGCCATTTTCTTAGAGTCATTAAATTTCCCAAATTTTCTTTTTTTCTCCTCCAATTGCAATTCCTTTGATGTTGACTCCTTTCCAGCGTGTTTGTAGGTCCTTTTTTCTGTTTTGGCCTTCAGTGGGGATCAGTTTTGGCAAGATTTGCTGCATGTGCCTGCCCTTGGTGGCGTATGGCCTGCCTGCATTTTGATGGCTTTTACTTTGGGAAAAATTTTTTCTTTTTTTTTTTTTTTTTGTTTTAAGTATTCATGCCATGTCCCTCATATCTTGCCCCCTGAGTTGTGTCTTCCTCCTTGACTTTTTCCCCTGCTTTTGCAACATCTGTGAGCTTAGTTTTGGCACCTTTTGGTCCTTTGCAATGCACCTGACATAACCCCAGGCCATTTATTTAGAGTCACTAATTTCCCTAATTTTCTTTTTTTCTCCTCCAATTGCAATTCCTTTGATGTTGACTCCTTTCCAGCGTGTTTGTGGGTCCTTCTTTTCTGTTTTGGCCTTCAGTGGGGATCAATTTTGGCAAGCTTTGCTGCATGTGCCTGCCCTTGGTGGCGTATGGCCTGCCTGCATTTTGATGGCTTTGACTTTGGGAAAAATGTTTTTCTTCTTTTTTTTTTTTTTTGTTTTAAGTATTCATGCCATGTCCCTCATATCTTGCTCCCTAAGTTGTGTCTTCCTCCTTGACTTTTTCCCCTGCTTTTGCAACATCTGTGAGCTTAGTTCTGCCACCTTTTGTCCTTTGCAATGCAGCTGATTTCCTCACAGCCTATTTTTTGAAGAGACGATAAGTCCCGATTTTCTGCTTTTTTCAATTGCATTTCATTTGAACCTATCTCCTTTCCAGAGTGCTTGCAAGCCTTTCTTTTGGCATTTGCAAGATTCCTTTTCCCTTCCCCAAAGGAAATTTCATTTCCTTTCGGGAAGGGAAAAGGAATCTTGCGATTTCAATGGGGACCAATAGAGGAATCTTTGGTGCATGTCCCTGCTCTTGATGGCAGGCCATGCCTTTTGATGGCTTTGACTTTGGGAAAGATTTTTTTCTTTTTTTGGTGGTTTTCTGAAGTGTTCATGCCATGTCCCTCATATCTTGCCCCCTAAGTTGTGTCTTCCTCCTTGACTTTTTCCCCTGCTTTTGCAACATCTGTGAGCTTAGTTTTGGCACCTTTTGGTCCTTTGCACTGCACCTGCTAAAACCCCAGGCCATTTTCTAAGAGTCACTAAATTTCCCAAGTTTTCATTTTTCTCCTCCAATTGCAATTCCTTTGATGTTGACTCCTTTCCAGCGTGTTTGTAGGTCCTTCTTTTCTGTTTTGGCCTTCAGTGGGGATCAATTTTGGCAAGCTTTGCTGCATGTGCCTGCCCTTTGTGGCGTATGGCCTGCCTGCATTTTGATGGCTTTGACTTTGGGAAAGATTTTTTCTTTTTTTTTTTTTAATTATTTTAATTTTTCATGCCATGTACCTCACATCTTGCTCCCTAAGTTGTGTCTTCCTCCTTGACATTTTCCCCTGCTTTTGCAACATCTGTGAGCTTAGTTTTTGCATCTTTTGGTCCTTTGCACTGCACCTGATATAAACCCAGGCCATTTTCTTAGAGTCACTATATTTCCCAAATTTTGATTTTTTCTCCTCCAATTGCAAATCCTTTGATGTTTTCTCCATTCCAGCGTGTTTGTAAGTCCTTCTTTTCTGTTTTGGCCTTCAGTGGGGATCAATTTCGGCAAGCTTTGCTGCATGTGCCTGCCCTTGGTGGCGTATGGCCTGCCTGGATTTTGATGGCTTTGACTTTGGGAAAGATTTTTTCTTTTTTTTTTTTTAATTATTTTAATTATTCATGCCATATACCTCACATCTTGCTCCCTAAGTTGTGTCTTCCTCCTTGACTTTTTGCCCTGCTTTTGCAACATCTGTGAGCTTAGTTTTGGCATCTTTTGGTCCTTTGCCCTGCACCTGATAAAACCCAGGCCATTTTTTTAGAGTCAGTAATTTCCCAAATTTTCTTTTCGTCTCCTCCAATTGCAATTCCTTTGATGTTGACTCCTTTCCAGCGTGTTTGTAGGTCCTTCTTTTCTGTTTTGGCCTTCAGTGGGGATCAATTTTGGCAAGCTTTGCTGCATGTGCCTGCCCTTGGTGGCGTATGGCCTGCCTGCATTTTGATGGCTTTGACTTGGGGAAAAATTTTTTTCTTTTTTTTTTTTTTTTAATATTTTAAGTATTCATGCCATGTCCATCATATCTTGCTCCCTAAGTTGTGTCTTCCTCCTTGACTTTTTCCCCTGCTTTTGCAACATCTGTGAGCTTAGTTTTGGCATCTTTTGGTCCTTTGCACTGCACCTGCTAAAAGCCCAGGACATTTTCTTAGACTCACTAAATTTCCAAAATTCTCATTTTTCTCCTCCAATTGCAAATCCTTTGATGTTGTCTCCATTCCAGCGTGTTTGTAAGTCCTTGTTTTCTGTTTTGGCCTTCAGTGGGGATCAATTTTGCAAGCTTTGCTGCATGTGCCTGCCCTTTCTGGCGTATGTCCTGCCTGCATTTTGATGGCTTTGACTTTGGGAAAGATTTTTTCATTTTTTATTTTATAATTATTTTAATTATTCATGCCATGTCCCTCATACCTTGCTCCCTAAGTTGTGTCTTCCTCCTAGACTTTTTCCCCGGCTTTTGCCACATCTGTGAGCTTAGTTTTGGCATCTTTGGTCCTTTGCACTGCACCTGATAAAACCCCAGGACATTTTCTTAGAGTCACTAAATTTCGAAAATTTTCTTTTTTTCTCCTCCAGTTGCAACTATTTTGATGTTGACTCATTCCAGCGTGTTTGTAGGTCCTTCTTTTCTGTTTTGGCCTTCAGTGGGGATCAATTTTGGCAAGCTTTGCTGCATGTGCCTGCCCTTGGTGGCGTATGGCCTGCCTGCATTTTGATGGCTTTAACTTTGGGAAAGATTTTTTCTTTTTTTTTTTTTTATTATTTTAAGTATTCATGCCATGTCCCTCACATCTTGCCCCCTAAGTTGTGTCTTCCTCCTTGACTTTTTCCCCAGCTTTTGCAACATCTGTGAGCTTAGTTTTGGCATCTTTGGTCCTTTGCACTGCACCTGATATAAACCCAGGCCATTTTCTTAGAGTCACTAAATTTCCAAAATTTTCCTTTTTTCTCCTCCAATTGCAAATCCTTTGATGTTGTCTCCATTCCAGCGTGTTTGTAGGTCCTTCTTTTCTGTTTTGGCCTTCAGTGGGGATCAATTTTGGCAAGCTTTGCTGCATGTGCCTGCCCTTGGTGGCGTATGGCCTGCCTGCATTTTGATGGCTTTGACTTTGGGAAAGATTTTTTCTATTTTTTTTTTTATTACTTTAAGTATTCATTCCATGTCCCTCATATCTTGCCCCCTAAGTTGTGTCTTCCTCCTTGACTTTTCCCCCTGCTTTTGCAACATCTGTGAGCTTAATTTTGGCATCTTTTTGTCCTTTGCAATGCAGGTTATTTCCTCACATCCTATTTTTTGAAGAGACTAAAATTCCAGGTTATCTGATTTTTCAATTGCATTTCATTTGAACCTATCTCCTTTCCAGAGTGTTTGTAAGCCTATCTTTTGGGATTAGCAAGATTCCTTTTCCCTTCCCGAAAGGAAATTTCATTTCCTTTTGGGAAGGGAAAAGGAATATTGTGATTGCAATGGGGACCAATAGAGGAATCTTTGGTGCATGTCCCTGCACTTGACGGCAGGCCATGCCTTTTTATGGCTTTGACTTTGGGAAAGATTTTTTCTTTTTTTGGTTGTTTTCTGAAGTGTTCATGCCATGTCCCTCATATCTTGCCCCCTAAGTTGTGTCTTCCTCCTTGACTTTTTGCCCTGCTTTTGCAACATCTGTGAGCTTAGTTTTGACATCTTTTGGTCCTTTGCACTGCACCTGCTAAAATCCCAGGCCACATTCTAAGAGTCACTAAATTTCCCAAATTTTCTTTTTTTCTCCCCCAATTGCAATTCCTTTGATGTTGACTCCTTTCCAGCGTGTTTGTAGGTCCTTCTTTTCTGTTTTGCCTTCAGTGGGGATCAGTTTTGGCAAGCTTTGCTGCATGTGCCTGCCCTTGGTGGCGTATGGCCTGCCTGCATTTTGATGGCTTTGACTTTGGGAAAGATTTTTTCTTTTTTTTTTTTTGTTTCTTTTAAGTATTCATGCCATGTCCCTCATATCTTGCTCCCTAAGTTGTGTCTTCCTCCTTGGCTTTTTCCCCTGCTTTTGCAACATCTGTGAGCTTAGTTTTGGCACCTTTTGGTCCTTTGCAATGCAGCTGATTTCCTCACAGCCTATTTTTTGAAGAGACTAAAATTCCCGATTTTCTGCTTTTTTCAATTGCATTTCATTTGAACCTATCTCCTTTCCAGAGTGTTTGTAAGCCTTTCTTTTGGGATTCGCAAGATTCCTTTTCCCTTCCCGAAAGGAAATTTCATTTCCTTTCGGGAAGGGAAAAGGAATCTTGCGATTTCAATGGGGACCAATACAGGAAACTTAGGTGCATGTCCCTGCACTTGATGGCAGGCCATGACTTTTGATGGCCTTGACTTTGGGAAAGATTTTTTTCTTTTTTTGGTTGTTTTCTGAAGGCTTCATGCCATGTCCCTCATATCTTGCCCTCTAAGTTGTGTCTTCCTCCTTGACTTTTTCCCCTGCTTTTGCAACATCTGTGAGCTTAGTTTTGGCATCTTTTGGTCCTTTGCACTGCACCTGCTAAAACCCCAGGCCACATTCTAAGAGTCACTCAATTTCCCAAATCTTCTTTTTTTCTCCTCCAATTGCAATTCCTTTGATGTTGACTCCTTTCCAGCGTGTTTGTAGGTCCTTCTTTTCTGTTTTGCCTTCAGGGGGATCAGTTTGGCAAGCTTTGCTGCATGTGCCTGCCCTTGGTGGCGAATGGCCTGCCTGCATTTTGATGGCTTTGACTTTGGGAAAGATTTTTTCTTTTTTTTTTTTTTAATATTTTAAGTATTCATGCCATAACCCTCATATCTTGCCCCCGTAGTTGTGTCTTCCTCCTTGACTTTTTCCCCTGCTTTTGCAACATTTGTGAGCGTAGTTTTGGCACCTTTTGGTCCTTTTCACTGCACCTGATATAAACGCAGGCCATTTTCTTAGAGTCACTTAATTTACCAAATTTTCTTTTTTTCTCCTCCAATTGCAATTCCTTTGATGTTGACTCCTTACCAGCGTGTTTTTAGGTCCTTCTTTTCTGTTTTGGCCTTCAGTGGGGATCAATTTTGGCAAGCTTTGCTGCATGTGCCTGCCCTTGGTGGCGTATGGCCTGCCTGAATTTTGATGGCTTTCACTTTGGGAAAGATTTTTTCTTTTTTTTTTTTTTTGTTTCTTTTAAGTATTCATGCCATGTCCCTCATATCTTGCTCCTTAAGCTGTGTCTTCCTCCTTGACTTTTTCCCCTGCTTTTGCAACATCTGTGAGCTTAGTTTTGGCATCTTTTGGTCCTTTGCCCTGCACCTGATAAAACCCCAGGCCAGTTTCTAAGAGTCACTCAATTTCCCAAATTTTTTTTTTTTTCTCCTCCAATTGCAATTCCTTTGATGTTGACTCCTTTCCAGCGTGTTTGTAGGTCCTTCTTTTCCGTTTTGGCCTTCAGTGGGGATCAATTTTGGCAAGCATTGCTGCATGTGCCTGCCCTTGGTGGCGTATGGCCTGCCTGCATTTTGATGGCTTTGACTTTGGGAAAGATTTTTTCTTTTTTTTTTTTTTAATATTGTAGGTATTCATGCCATGTCCTTCATATCTTGCCCCCTAAGATGTGTCTTCCTCCTTGACTTTTTCCCCTGCTTTTGCAACATCTGTGAGCTTAGTTTTGGCATCTTGTGGTCCTTTGCACTGCACCTGATATAAACGCAGGCCATTTTCTTAGAGTCACTAAATTTCCCAAATTTTCTTTTTTTCTCCTCCAATTGCAATCCCTTTGATGTTGACTCCTTACCAGCGTGTTTTTAGGTCCTTCTTTTCTGTTTTGGCCTTCAGTGGGGATCAATTTTGGCAAGCTTTGCTGCATGTGCCTGCCCTTGGTGGCGTATGGCCTGCCTGCATTTTGATGGCTTTGACTTTGGGAAAGATTTTTTCTGGTTTTTTTTTTTTTGTTTCTTTTAAGTATTCATGCCATGTCCCTCATATCTTGCCCCCTAAGTTGTGTCTTCCTCCTTGACTTTTTCCCCTGCTTTTGCAACATCTGTGAGCTTAGTTTTGCCACCTTTTGGTCCTTTGCAATGCAGCTGATTTCCTCACAGCCTATTTTTTGAAGAGACTAAAATTCCCGATTTTCTGCTTTTTTCAATTGCATTTCATTTGAACCTATCTCCTTTCCAGAGTGTTTGTAAGCCTTTCTTTTGGGATTCGCAAGATTCCTTTTCCCTTCCCGAAAGGAAATTTCATTTCCTTTCGGGAAGGGAAAAGGAATCTTGCGATTTCAATGGGGACCAATAGAGGAATCTTAGGTGCATGTCCCTGCACTTGACGGCAGGCCATGACTTTTGATGGCCTTGACTTTAGGAAAGATTTTTTTCTTTTTTCGGTTGTTTTCTGAAGGCTTCATGCCATGTCCCTCATAACTTGCCCTCTAACTTGTGTCTTCCTCCTTGACTTTTTCCCCTGCTTTTGCAACATCTGTGAGCTTAGTTTTGGCATCTTTTGGTCCTTTGCACTGCACCTGCTAAAACCCCAGGCCACTTTCTAAGAGTCACTCAATTTCCCAAATTTTCTTTTTTTCTCCTCCAATTGCAATTCCTTTGATGTTGACTCCTTTCCAGCGTGTTTGTAGGTCCTTCTTTTCTGTTTTGCCTTCAGGGGGATCAGTTTTGGCAAGCTTTGCTGCATGTGCCTGCCCTTGGTGGCGAATGGCCTGCCTGCATTTTGATGGCTTTGACTTTGGGAAAGATTTATTCCATTTTTTTTTTTTTAATATTTTAAGTATTCATGCCATGTCCCTCATATCTTGCTCCTTAAGCTGTGTCTTCCTCCTTGACTTTTTCCCCTGCTTTTGCAACATCTGTGAGCTTAGTTTTGGCATCTTTTGGTCCTTTGCCCTGCACCTGGTAAAACCCCAGGCCACATTCTAAGAGTCACTCAATTTCCCAAATTTTCTTTTTTTCTCCTCCAATTGCAATTCCTTTGATGTTGACTCCTTTCCAGCGTGTTTGTAGGTCCTTCTTTTCTGTTTTGGCATTCAGTGGGGATCAATTTTGGCAAGCATTGCTGCATGTGCCTGCACTTGCTGGCGTATGGCCTGCCTGCATTTTGATGGCTTTGACTTTGGGAAAGATTTTTTCTTTTTTTTTTTTTTAATATTTTAAGTATTCATGCCATGTCCCTCATATCTTGCCCCCTAAGTTGTGTCTTCCTCCTTGACTTTTTCCCCTGCTTTTGCAACATCTGCGAGCTTAGTTTTGGCATCTTTTGGTCCTTTGCACTGCACCTGCTAAAACCCCAGGCCACTTTCTAAGAATCACTAAATGTCCCAAATTTTCTTTTTTTCTCCTCCAATTGCAATTCCTTTGATGTTGACTCCTTTCCAGCGTGTTTGTAGGTCCTTCTTTTCTGTTTTGCCTTTAGTGGGGATCAGTTTTGGCAAGCTTTGCTGCATGTGCCTGCCCTTGGTGGCGAATGGCCTGCCTGCATTTTGATGGCTTTGACTTTGGGAAAGATTTTTTCTTTTTTTTTTTTTTTTATTATTTCAAGTATTCATGCCATGTCCCTCATATCTTGCTGCCTAAGTTGTGTCTTCCTCCTTGACATTTTCCCCTGCATTTGCAACATCTGTGAGCTTAGTTTTGCCACCTTTTGGTCCTTTGCAATGCAGCTGATTTCCTCACCGCATTTTTTTTGAAGAGACTAAAATTCTAGATTATCTGCTTTTTTCAATTGCATTTCATTTGAACCTATCTCCTTTCCAGAGTGTTTGTAAGCCTTTCTTTTGGGATCCGCAAGATTCCTTTTCCCTTCCCGAAAGGAAATTTCATTTCCTTTCGGGAAGGGAAAAGGAATCTTGCGATTTCAATGGGGACCAATAGAGGAATCTTAGGTGCATGTCCCTGCACTTGATGGCAGGCCATGCCTTTTGATGGCTTTGACTTTGGGAAAGATTTTTTCTTTTTTTGGTTGTTTTCTGAAGTGTTCATGCCATGTCCCTCATATATTGCCCCCGTAGTTGTGTCTTCCTCCTTGACTTTTTCCCCTGCTTTTGCAACATCTGTGAGCTTAGTTTTGGCATCTTGTGGTCCTTTGCACTGCACCTGATATAAACGCAGGCCATTTTCTTAGAGTCACTAAATTTCCCAAATTTTCTTTTTTTCTCCTCCAATTGCAATCCCTTTGATGTTGACTCCTTACCAGCGTGTTTTTAGGTCCTTCTTTTCTGTTTTGGCCTTCAGTGGGGATCAATTTTGGCAAGCTTTGCTGCATGTGCCTGCCCTTGGTGGCGTATGGCCTGCCTGCATTTTGATGGCTTTGACTTTGGGAAAGATTTTTTCTGTTTTTTTTTTTTTTTTGTTTCTTTTAAGTATTCATGCCATGTCCCTCATATCTTGACCCCTAAGTTGTGTCTTCCTCCTTGACTTTTTCACCTGCTTTTGCAACATCTGTGAGCTTAGTTTTGCCACCTTTTGGTCCTTTGCAATGCAGCTGATTTCCTCACAGCCTATTTTTTGAAGAGACTAAAATTCCCGATTTTCTGCTTTTTTCAATTGCATTTCATTTGAACCTATCTCCTTTCCAGAGTGTTTGTAAGCCTTTCTTTTGGGATTCGCAAGATTCCTTTTCCCTTCCCGAAAGGAAATTTCATTTCCTTTCGGGAAGGGAAAAGGAATCTTGCGATTTCAATGGGGACCAATAGAGGAATCTTAGGTGCATGTCCCTGCACTTGACGGCAGGCCATGACTTTTGATGGCCTTGACTTTAGGAAAGATTTTTTTCTTTTTTCGGTTGTTTTCTGAAGGCTTCATGCCATGTCCCTCATAACTTGCCCTCTAACTTGTGTCTTCCTCCTTGACTTTTTCCCCTGCTTTTGCAACATCTGTGAGCTTAGTTTTGGCATCTTTTGGTCCTTTGCACTGCACCTGCTAAAACCCCAGGCCACTTTCTAAGAGTCACTCAATTTCCCAAATTTTCTTTTTTTCTCCTCCAATTGCAATTCCTTTGATGTTGACTCCTTTCCAGCGTGTTTGTAGGTCCTTCTTTTCTGTTTTGCCTTCAGGGGGATCAGTTTTGGCAAGCTTTGCTGCATGTGCCTGCCCTTGGTGGCGAATGGCCTGCCTGCATTTTGATGGCTTTGACTTTGGGAAAGATTTATTCCATTTTTTTTTTTTTAATATTTTAAGTATTCATGCCATGTCCCTCATATCTTGCTCCTTAAGCTGTGTCTTCCTCCTTGACTTTTTCCCCTGCTTTTGCAACATCTGTGAGCTTAGTTTTGGCATCTTTTGGTCCTTTGCCCTGCACCTGGTAAAACCCCAGGCCACATTCTAAGAGTCACTCAATTTCCCAAATTTTCTTTTTTTCTCCTCCAATTGCAATTCCTTTGATGTTGACTCCTTTCCAGCGTGTTTGTAGGTCCTTCTTTTCTGTTTTGGCCTTCAGTGGGGATCAATTTTGGCAAGCATTGCTGCATGTGCCTGCACTTGCTGGCGTATGGCCTGCCTGCATTTTGATGGCTTTGACTTTGGGAAAGATTTTTTCTTTTTTTTTTTTTTTAATATTTTAAGTATTCATGCCATGTCCCTCATATCTTGCCCCCTAAGTTGTGTCTTCCTCCTTGACTTTTTCCCCTGCTTTTGCAACATCTGTGAGCTTAGTTTTGGCATCTTTTGGTCCTTTGCACTGCACCTGATATAAACGCAGGCCATTTTTCTTAGAGTCACTAAATTTCCCAAATTTTCTTTTTTTCTCCTCCAATTGCATTTCCTTTGATGTTGACTCCTTTCCAGCGTGTTTGTAGGTCCTTCTTTTCTGTTTTGGCCTTCAGTGGGGATCAATTTTGGCAAGCTTTGCTGCATGTGCCTGCCCTTGCTGGCGTATGGCCTGCCTGCATTTTGATGGTTTTGACTTTGGGAAAGATTTTTTCTATTTTTTTTTTTTTTATTATTTTAAATATTCATGCCATGTCCCTCATATCTTGCCCCCTAAGTTGTGTCTTCCTCCTTGACTTTTTCCCCTGCTTTTGCAACATCTGTGAGCTTAGTTTTTGGCACCTTTTGGTCCTTTGCAATGCACCTGCTAAAACCTCAGGCCACTTTCTAAGAGTCATTAAATTTCCCAAATTTTCTTTTTTTCTTCTCCAATTGCAAATCCTTTGATGGTTTCTCCATTCCAGCGTGTTTGTAGGTCCTTCTTTTCTGTTTTGGCCTTCAGTGGGGATCAATTTTGGCAAGCTTTGCTGCATGTGCCTGCCCTTGGTGGCGTATGGCCTGCCTGCATTTTGATGGCTTTGACTTTGGGAAAGATTTTTTTCTTTTTTTGGTTGTTTTCTGAAGGCTTCATGCCATGTCCCTCATATCTTGCCCCCTAAGTTGTGTCTTCCTCCTTGACTTTTTCCCCTGCTTTTGCAACATCTGTGAGCTTAGTTTTGGCATCTTTTGGTCCTTTGCACTGCACCTGCTAAAACCCCAGGCCACTTTCTAAGAGTCACTCAATTTCCCAAATTTTCTTTTTTTCTCCTCCAATTGCAATTCCTTTGATGTTGACTCCTTTCCAGCGTGTTTGCAGGTCCTTCTTTTCTGTTTTGCCTTCAGGGGGATCAGTTTTGGCAAGCTTTGCTGCATGTGCCTGCACTTGGTGGTGAATGGCCTGCCTGCATTTTGATGGCTTTGACTTTGGGAAAGATTTTTTCTTTTTTTTTTTTTTAATATTTTAAGTATTCATGCCATGTCCCTCATATCTTGCCCCCTAAGTTGTGTCTTCCTCCTTGACTTTTTCCCCTGCTTTTGCGACATCTGTGAGCTTAGTTTTGGCATCTTTTGGTCCTTTGCACTGCACCTGATATAAACGCAGGCCATTTTCTTAGAGTGACCTAATTTCCCAATTTTCATTTTTTTCTCCTCCAATTGCAATTCCTTTGATGTTGACTCCTTACCAGCGTGTTTGTAGGTCCTTCTTTTCTGTTTTGGCCTTCAGTGGGGATCAATTTTGGCAAGCTTTGCTGCATGTGCCTGCCCTTGCTGGCGTATGGCCTGCCGGCATTTTGATGGCTTTGACTTTGGGAAAGATGTTTTCTTTGTTTTTTTTTTGTTTCTTTTAAGTATTCATGCCATGTCCCTCATATCTTGCTCCTTAAGCTGTGTCTTCCTCCTTGACTTTTTCCCCTGCTTTTGCAACATCTGTGAGCTTAGTTTTGGCATCTTTTGGTCCTTCGCCCTGCACCTGATAAAACCCCAGGCCACTTTCTAAGAGTCACTCAATTTCCCAAATTTTCTTTTTTTCTCCTCCAATTGCAATTCCTTTGATGTTGACTCCTTTCCAGCGTGTTTGTAGGTCCTTCTTTTCTGTTTTGCCTTTAGTGGGGATCAGTTTTGGCAAGCTTTGCTGCATGTGCCTGCCCTTGGTGGCGAATGGCCTGCCTGCATTTTGATGGCTTTGACTTTGGGGAAAGATTTTTTCTTTTTTTTTTTTTTATTATTTCAAGTATTCATGCCATGTCCCTCATATCTTGCCCCCTAAGTTGTGTCTTCCTCCTTGACTTTTTCCCCTGCTTTTGCAACATCTGTGAGCTTAGTTTTTGCATCTTTTGGTCCTTTGCAATGCAGCTGATTTCCTCACCGCATTTTTTTTGAAGAGACTAAAATTCTAGATTATCTGCTTTTTTCAATTGCATTTCATTTGAACCTATCTCCTTTCCAGAGTGTTTGTAAGCCTTTCTTTTGGGATCCGCAAGATTCCTTTTCCCTTCCGAAAGGAAATTTCATTTCCTTTCGGGAAAGGAAAAGGAATCTTGCGATTTCAATGGGGACCAATAGAGGAATCTTAGGTGCATGTCCCTGCACTTGATGGCAGGCCATGCCTTTTGATGGCTTTGACTTTGGGAAAGATTTTTTTCTTTTTTTGGTTGTTTTCTGAAGGGTTCATGCCATGTCCCTCATATCTTGCCCCCGTAGTTGTGTCTTCCTCCTTGACTTTTTCCCCTGCTTTTGCAACATCTGTGAGCTTAGTTTTGGCATCTTGTGGTCCTTTGCACTGCACCTGATATAAACGCAGGCCATTTTCTTAGAGTCACTAAATTTCCCAAATTTTCTTTTTTTCTCCTCCAATTGCAATCCCTTTGATGTTGACTCCTTACCAGCGTGTTTTTAGGTCCTTCTTTTCTGTTTTGGCCTTCAGTGGGGATCAATTTTGGCAAGCTTTGCTGCATGTGCCTGCCCTTGGTGGCGTATGGCCTGCCTGCATTTTGATGGCTTTGACTTTGGGAAAGATTTTTTCTGGTTTTTTTTTTTTTGTTTCTTTTAAGTATTCATGCCATGTCCCTCATATCTTGCCCCCTAAGTTGTGTCTTCCTCCTTGACTTTTTCACCTGCTTTTGCAACATCTGTGAGCTTAGTTTTGCCACCTTTTGGTCCTTTGCAATGCAGCTGATTTCCTCACAGCCTATTTTTTGAAGAGACTAAAATTCCCGATTTTCTGCTTTTTTCAATTGCATTTCATTTGAACCTATCTCCTTTCCAGAGTGTTTGTAAGCCTTTCTTTTGGGATTCGCAAGATTCCTTTTCCCTTCCCGAAAGGAAATTTCATTTCCTTT